>CANYCX010932279.1:0-31235 GCA_948193385.1 Breynia disticha f. nivosa | reverse complement strand
AGAAATATCAAAAATCATCTTATTGTTCATCAACAAACCGCCTTCTTTTTTAAATATGTGTTTGTCAAGAGACCCATTATCCATGAATTCATAGACAAGAGCACGTTTTGAACCCTCAACGCAAAAACCAATTAGTTGCACCACATTGACATGGTGAATTCTTCCGATGGTGGCCACTTCATTAATAAAATCTTGTCCATCCTCCTTAGACTTGTCCAATATCTTTATTGCAACATATCTACCGCTGCGAAGCTTTCCTTTGTACACAGATCCATAGCCGCCCTCGCCTAGCTTCTCTTTAAAACTTTTAGAAATTTTTTTAATTTCTGAATAAGTGTATCTAACCGGCATCAAACAATCTTGATGACTCTGTAAAAATTCTTCAATATTGTCATATGCAGATTGATGTCGCCTTCTCCATTTGTATATCAAGAATATAATGAAGCATATAGACCCCAAAAACCATAAAAGTCCTCTGCATAATACTGCAAAAGATTATACAGATAACTCCAAATATTCTTAAAGAAAAAACTTTGAGCTTAATCTTAAACTGAAATCATTAACTAGTCTATATATTTTTCTTACATAGAATCGGTAATATCTCCACAAGTGTGTAGATTATTAGTCCTGCAAATAAACACGCACTTTTAAATATCGCTAGACATTCAGTTGGAAATCGCTTCCATTTTGTATGGTTTTACAAGGCATAACATCTAAAATTTCTTACCAAAAAAATTTGTTTGACCCCATCTATTGAGATAATCAAATATGGCAGCTAATAATGAACCGATTTTTATATAGTCTAGGAAAGTGTACAAAGCGACCTTGACGGTCCATAGGATAGACCCTGCAAATGTATTCAGCAAGTGTAAAAGAGTTAGTAGTGTTGAATTGCACTAAATTCCCCTGCAAATTAAATGATCAAGCTTTCGTATGATCGAACCTTGATTAATTATTTCTCTACTCTGAATGGATCAAGTTCTTGAAATTTTGTGAAAGTTTTCAATAATTTTCCTAACACCTATTTGTTGGTGGCATAAACGAATTCTACATATCTAACTAAACAAAATTTAGAAACATAAATGATCACAGCAATTAAGAAGTCTTGTAACTTACTAATACAATCGTACTTATAGCAATTACCGCTGTAGCAGTCCCGTTGACTGCAATTGTATTTTGTGGAGACCTCCGGAGTAGAACAGCAAGCCCAGTCCCAAGAAAGCTCAAATTCGTAGGCAAAACTGTTATTAACATCTGTGCATGAGATGTTTGGGGCTGTGGGTTGCATCGGCAAAGACGTTACAGCCATGGTTTCCACACGGCATGAATTTTCTATTTTGGACGCCTTAAATTCAGCAAACTTGAGATACCAGTATCTTTTCAAGTCGCAAGGAGAATTGCATTCAACTAGTAATCCGTTATAAAAATTTTCTGATACTGTAATAGGATATTGACAACTTATGAAAATTAAGCTCCAAAATGTATCTATCATACTCCACAATGCATATGACTGCGATGAATAACCAGTATTGTAATCCACATAATTGTTCAAGTAATCATATTTTGAACGATGTGCAACAGGGAGACTGCAGTTATCCAAGTGATAGTTTGGATCCGACAGTCGAATTGTCATGTTGTTGTAATTGATTGCTTGCACCTGCAATCCGTAGGCTGGCTCTCTGAATCGATTGAAGTACAACATAAGAACATTATTTTCACAAGAAAGCTGATATTTCTTCGTACCGCAGTGTTTGGGATCGGTATTCAGTCGGAAAGGGTATTCAATATTATGAATGTTTCCACAAGAAGAAGCACAATCCTGAACTGTGTTGTGCTCTACTTGGGCTCTGCAAGAGTGGTGGACTGCACAAGTAAAGAATGCATATGCAACAAACAGGAGAGTTATCTTCCCTGCGGCACTACACATGTTCTGAGTGAGAGATGGAGAGGATTTTTGTGCTGTAACCAAGGAGAGATAAGGAGAGAGGATTGGATATGTGGTTAGTATGGTTTGGATAGTTTCTGCAAGTGGATATTTATAAGCTTAAGCCCTTGTTTTGCATTCCCAAGTCTTCGTTCTTATGGTCAATGCAGGATAACAATCCTGTATACATCGTCCACTCTCCGTATTATTTGGGTTGTCTTGACCGACTTGTATGATAAATGATGCTGACACTGCCAATTATATTACCTTGTAAATCTTAAAAATCTGATCGAGACAACGGATGATTCCGAATCCTGAGAGACTAGTTCATGAAGCAGTTAACTTGAACAGACGCATTAAGTATAACCAATCAATGAATATAACTCATAACCCACAAATTTGACAATAGTCAAATAGAATGTCACTCATAATCAAACTAACGGAAATACTGTTATAAAGAGTTGCCCCTCCTTAAGTCCATCCTCAACACATTCTATTTCCTTCCCGTTGAATTTGCTGGAAGACTATCATCTGATTTTATAATAATCCTTCATATCTTACTGTTTTGTGAAAAAAAAAAAAAGATTTAGACATGAGATTATTGTTTTAATCAAAGTCACGAGAAATCTTCCACAAAACTATGACTCACAACTACATTATTAAAAGGGCTAATTCCAAAACAAAAATCCAATTTAATATCCTCCTCTCATGTTTTACAAATCAAAGCAAATTGTGGAAAAATTGCAGCTAAAGTTCAATGACAATAGTCAACTAGATTGAAAGAAATATCTCATATGATCAAATCCCAAATTCCTACTCTCCCTTTCCCACGCCTTCTCTTCTCTTCTTCCGACCTTTTGACCTTTCAAAGTTTCTTAAACCATCAAGATGAGACTTCATCTTCTCTTGCTGTATTTTTTGTGTTTTAGAAAAGGTTGAAATCATGATTAGACTCGTATAAGATAGATGATGACTTCCCGATGATATCTCAGGAATGTCCGGTCTTGTGTTCTTGAAGATTCCAGTTCAACCAACTTACCGTAACCAGTTATATGAGCAGAAGTACAGAACAATGTGCAGCGGAAATAATAAACATAGAAATTGTGGTTATGATGGCTTTCATTAACACATCTCTGTGATTTTTGGACCAACTTCAATGTAAAGCAATCTGAGAATCATTCACACTCTTTGAGAATCATTCACACTCTTTAAGCCCACCATTAAAGGCAAACTCAATGAAATCCTCACACACGTCCCTAACCATCACCATAATCAATGTAATCAATCTCACTTCTCATCTTTACTCCAACAAAACATACCAACCAATCTCACCCACATTTTAATAAAGATTTAAACTCCTCAAAAAAAAATATCCACTCAAACCATCAATATCAATATTGCAACATGAACAGTGAATAAGGTAAGTGAGGCTTTAACACAACAGATGAAAATAAAAATAAAATGTAGGTATAACCATGTAATAGCAAACATTAGGAGAAAGAATACATACATTGTAATATGACTATCAATATATCTGACCCCATTGCTGCTGCACATTCTTCTCAACACAACATCAACCAAGTTACATCAGAACTCTAGGAAAAAATTGTCATCCTTGAGCCCGAAAACGACCAGAGTTAACAGGATCAAATAGTAATACTCCAGGATAATATGACTATTAAAGATACAAACTCATGGTTTAATAGAAACATGAAAACTTCCTCAGTAATGTAAACAACAAACAAAAGATGATCCTAGAAACATAATTGTTGGAAATGAGAGCACCTAACCTGGACAGGGTTTTTTCTTCACATTCCCAAGGAAGGTAGTTTCTTTCATTTGATTTTACTTTAAACCTTAAATGCTAATAAATTGAATAATGGTGTTACTGAAACTTAATCAATTTTTTCCCTCGAACCTTCTCCAACGCTGCCTCGCCAACTTCAAATTTTGCCGTTGACAAAGAAACTTGCAAAGAATATGTACCTTGATGGAAATATATTTTACCTATCTCAATGAAGTCAAAAAGAATTAATGTTTATTACTACACTACAACCTGTTGCTGCTTCTGTGGATCAAGCTGCATTTGCTCGCACCAAGATTCGATGATGGAATCCATTTGAGGGTTAGGATTCATACCATCACTAGATGAGGCAGCGACAGAAACTTGCTTTGGTAATTTCTCCATCTCGGTTGGTGATTCCTTCACTAAGGATTGGACCCATGACAGGTCAGGCTCTTCACCATTGTTCCCGAGCTCAAATGAGGATGATCTTTTCAGACGTCCAAATTGACCATCTCCTCCGACTGACCAATCTAACTTTCCGTTAGAAGATTCCCATTTAGAAAAGGAATTGACAGGAGATCCCACCATGGTGTTGGCTAAAGGGTTATTAGATCCAAGATCTCTTGAGCTCAGACTGCACACCTGTTGCTGATGCTGTTTCTCCCTCTGAAGAAATGGAGAAAGACGAGCTCCCATTGGGGAGATGGGATCCATACTTCTCGGTGACATCCTTCCGGGAGATCCAATGCCAAATGATGCCTGCAGCAAAGGATGCTCAACATTTTTAGGGGAGAACACATTAGTATTGATAGGGGATAACATGCTCTGCTGCTGTTGAAAGGGATTGCGAAGAGCTGATTTATCTGTTGGTGAAAAAACTGCAGTTGCTTGATCAGCATATCTAGGAGAGGACATTTCAGCAGAAAATAGCTCTTCAAGGTTTGAAGGGGTTAGTGTCTTACGACCAGAATGACTCAATGAGGTAGAGTTATTGCGGGCCTGTGAGTAACATGTTATATCATTCAAAATATGTTGCTGCATATCAAAATCAGCCAACATACTGAAATCGTCAGGAGGAATATCTCTGGCACTAAGGGATGATCTCAAACGGCTGGATTGCAGATTGCTTCCAGGGAGATGAAGGGTAGGTACATTTGGCTGCGGCCATCCAACAGATGAGTGGCACATACCATTTGCAGAAGGAGACATGGGCTGGTTGAAAGGAGTTGGAGACATGGCTGATACTGACGATGGGGAACCAGGCAGAAGACTCAACGCAGTAGCCATGTCCATCACACTGGCAGCAGATGCAGCAGTACGTGGAGAAGGGACTGCAGACCCAGTAGAGACATATAATGGCCTCAGTTCCTCAGGTGTATGAGCAAAAAAACACACCTGTCTGTTACAATTGTTACCATCCTTGCAAAGTCGAGTGCGGTATTGCGCAGGGTGTAGCCAACACTCAAAGACGCCATGGGCGTATTCGCACATATCCCCACGCCTACAAGCCCCTTTCCGAAAATCAGGGCAAGGCACACAGCTATAATGAAATTTCCGCGGGTCTCTTCGGCGTGCATTCTCTCCGGGATGGACAAAAGGGCATTCAGTCCAGTCATGGGAATAAGCCCGAGAACAAGGGCGGACCTTAAAGGAAAACATGCGAAATTCATCAGTAGCATAAATGCTATTCTTGATGTCGGGAAGAGATGGATCAACTGGATACTCTTTCTTCTCCGAACCTCTAGGCTGATCATTTAACTTTGAGATCATTGCAGAAGACGCCAGAACAGAAGGTGAAGACGGTGACCCGTTTTCCACGGATGACGAAAGGATTGACGAGCTAGAGTCTGAGGTGCTAATGGACAACCGTAAGCTGCAATGGCCGATAGAACCATTAGAAGACACTGAAGAAACACCAGTTAAGAGAAGTTCTTCAAGAGCCATCCTCATGCCACCGAATTTCGGAGGAACCACAATAACGTCAACAGGACGATATCCATTAGCATCCAACGAGTTTGGATCGGCACCTGCACTCAACAACAGCTTCACAACATCAAGAGCTCTAACTGATCCACCAGAAGCAGCACAATGAAGGGCAGTAGTTTTATCTTTCCCACACGAAAGATTCACATCAGCCTGAGTATGATTCAGTATAAGCTTAACAACATCAACGCTACCATAGGTAGCAGCAACCATGAGAGGAGTTCTGTGATAAAGAACAATTTGCCTTGACCCATTTTGCCGGCTATACCAAAGTCCAACCTCATCAATAGAAGATGATAGACAGTCTAGGGATCGTTTAAAGGCTTCAAAATCATTGTTAGCAGCAAGTTCAAGCAAGCTGGAAAAAGAATCTTCAATTTCAACAGATGAATGGTTCATAACTTTATTGTAAGTATCAGTTTCGACTGCTGAGAAAGAATGATCTTCTGTAGATGATTCCTCAAGACCACTGTTCAAACTTCACTAATCTGAAAATCCAACAAAGAAAAACAACAAAAATAAATTCAACAAAAAACTCCTCAGACCTTCATAACCAAAAACAAGATTAATCTTGCTGCATAATCAGCACTTTATTTCATTATTATGAAGTTGTGATCTGCTTAAAAAAAAAAAGTAATCTTAAAACACAAAGAAAAACCCAGAAAAGAGATTAAAACTCAAAAAGACCTTCATAACCAAAAAAAAAATATTGCTTCACAATCACAGCTAAATAAACCCTAAATGACTTGAACATTATATTTTCCGTTTACCATTTCAACTCAAACTTAGCAATAAAAAATATTTCATCAACCAACAAACTAAAAAACAATCACAGCATCCAAAAAAATCAAATAAATAACTTCACTCAAACTATACAAAGATCGAATATTTACAAGCAAAGAACAAAACTTTGATCAAAATAGGAAATAACTCACCAAAATAACGAATGTTGGCTCAAAAAATCAAGTTAACTGAGTCAACTCCGAACGAGAGAGATCTCAAACGACAGCGTACAGAGAAAAACGATCTAACGTAGTAGAGAACAAGTTAGAGATTGACAAAAGAAGTAATAGGTTCCATAAGTGGTTCGATGCGTCGAGGTTGTAGTAGAGAGAGAGAGAGAGAGAGAGACAGAGATGTAATGAAATGAAATGAAAATGCGGAGACATTTGAAGTGAATTTAGTGTCGTGGAAATAAAGAGGTAAATGACGTTGAAATTTGAGTCAATTTTTAGTGGGGCAAATCTCATTTATTAAGTACCTTCTAATTGTTAGATTAGTGGTTTTAATTAGGGATTATATTTTCCTAAATGCTAATTATTGGACTCCTTAAGCCTTAAGAATACATTAAGGAATGGGGTATGTTTTTATAAGACTAATAATAAGAGATATACCTTCATAGAATCATATTGTAATATATAATTAATAATAAAATAATTTTAAATATATTCATTGAAAGTTATACTTGTATGATTTTATTGATTTAGTATAATTTTTTTTTGTTAATTAATAAATATTAGATTATATGTGCACTATAATTCTATTTGACTAAAATAATTTTTTGGATAAAATGTTTTTCCATCTTTGTGTAATATGTGTATCTAATCTTTGATCTTATTTATTTGTAAACAATTGTAGCGATTATTAAGTATTTTATAAATTAATTCAAATAAGTATTTCTGTTAATTTTGTTGTCGCTCCACGTGGCGTATGTAATTTAGTCTTTTTGGCATCTAAAGTTTTTAAATAGTGAACGACGCCAACAAATTAACAAAAATTTTAATTTGGATTAATTTACAAAAAGCTCCAAAAACACTAAAATTGTTTTAAAAAAATAAGAATTGACGAACAGTTATGCATATAACACATGGAAAAATATTATACCCTATTTTTTTACTAATTAAAAATATTATTAAATTAATAATGTGTAATATAAAATCATCTTAGAATTCTTATTATTATGTAAAAAATAGTTTAAAAAATATTTTTCATATTTACTTGTGTTGATTTATTCAACCAAAAAACATATGCTTCGTAGAAAAACAAAACGAAAATTATATGAAGATCTCTTATATAGAAATAAAAATGTATGCTTATGTAAATTTACGGTGTCACAACGTAAAGGGAACCGGTAGAACAAGTGGGTAAAATATGGGTTGGTGAGGAAAGTGAAGGCAGAGGTTTACCGGTTGAACAAGTGAAGAAGTGGGGGGATGAGGTGGACGTCTATGAATGGATATTTGGATTTTAGAATCTGTCAATAATAACGTCAACTAAAATGTTAAATGTGGAGTCAGATTCGCTGAAAAAAAAGGTAATGCCAGCATTTAAAAAGACAAATTTTCTTTGAAGTCCTTGGAATATTATAATTTCTATTTTGGTCCAATAATGGGACTCAATTTCGAAATACACCCCTTTGAATTAGCGTAATTGTAGTTGCAATCCTAGTTCAATATTGTAAAGTACTATCTAAGGAATGACAAGCAATTTAATTTGTCTCATACCCACATTTTTAACTAAGTACTATTGAGATGTTTCTTCCATCTTATTTTAAGTGTTTTTTATATAACACGTTTTAAGAAATTTTATGTAATATAGTAATTTTTTAAAAATTTATCTTTGTAAGAGAACTACACAAAAGAATGTATTGGTTATATAAAGTAAATTTTTTTTTAGACTACGAACTTCTATCATTAATATATGACAGTATTTTAGTGATATTTTTGTGAAATTAGATTGTTAATATTTATTTTAACACAATCGGAGTTTGATTTTATTATAAAATGAGACAGAAGTAGTATTTTCTCCGTTCTTGAATGACTCGTGGTTACAAAATGCATAAAAGAAGGTGATAATCATAATTTGTGAAGCACAAAATGCATGAATGATGTTGTTTAAATTGCATGATAAAATTCAACAAAACATACAGTTTTATTTTCCTAACATTCCACATAAGCTGACATTTGCAACACCCACGACTTCATCTTTTACAAATAATGGTTATTTTAACATAATTTCTGACATTAGTGGGCAACATATGTATGACTTAATGTTAGTTAAATTTACCCACGAAGTGTTGGTTGGATTGACAATCCAACCCTCCCATGAAAGCTTGGACTCAGGTTCGAGTCCGAGGAGAGTCGCCTTCGTGAGGGAGGAGCTGTGCCTCTTGTTCCGAACCCGGATTAGTTTCGGCCAATATGTTGAGAATACCGGGGGTTCAGACAAAAAAAAAGTTAGTTAAATTCCAATAGAATATAGTTATAAAAAGCGAGGGAAACACAATTATTTTTAAGGGAATGAAAATAGACGCGTTAAAAATAGTATAAAAAAATTGACAAAGGTGGTGTCGTTGGTAGGGCTATAGAAAAAAACATAATAATGAAAATGACTAAAAAAATACACACGACAAGGAGAACAGACTAGGAGTGACAATTTGGGTTGGCGGGTCGTAAACATGTTCATGATTTTTCTATCAAATGTCATTATTTATGACATAAAAACTACAAAAATAATTTTTTTTATTTTATCTAATCGTGCACTCATTGATCATGTTATCATGTCATAAACTATCAATCCTAGAACGGATCGATCTTTCGTCCCCTTCGTTTCCATGACATTATTTAAAGCTTGAACATAATATAAAACAATAACAACAACATGTACATGGTGTATTGATTGTCCATTATGATTAGATAACATACTTAATAGTGGCTACAAGTATTAATTATTATGAACCAAAGTTGTTTGTGAAGGAATGTCATATTTGGTTACATAATCTAGATTAGGTTAAGAGGATTTAGAACAAAAAATTCTGAAGTGGGTTCATGCTTTAATGGTAGGTAGAATGAGTGGCTGAATTTTATATATGAATAATAATTTGTGATTGATGCTCCGTTTGTTTTGGCAGAAATTGATTTTTTTGTATAAAATATTTTTAATATTTCAGAATTTTATTTTCCGAAATAAGGTTTTTATTGTCAATAATATATTTCCCACTAAAACTGTTTGGATAGGGCGAATAGTTCTTTTTTGGTGATATGTTATTCGAACAGAACCTTGATAAGTAGAGGAAGAAGTAATAAAGTATTTCTCCATTTTTCAAATATTTTAAAGAGAACTTAAAAAAAAATTGTAAGCAAATATATACTCATAAACGCTATGTGTTGATAATAAAGGCCAATATTCCATTTTTCTTTCGATAGTTTTTTTTAGGTACTTTCAATAATTTATATATTTTCTATGCACTATTTATACATAAATTGTTTTTTTCTTGTGCATGGTACATAAATCATAAATTTATCATATCTTATTTAGATGTAGAGACAAATGTCTTAATTATAAACATCAAGTTTCATTTTAATATAATATATAAACAGTATTATCAGAACCGGAGTGGTGATCGAACCGGAAAAGAAACTGGGTGGTTGGTTCATTGGTTGAACTGGTGGAAGACTGATCAAATCGGTAATTTAAAAATAATATAAATAAATAAGTATATATAAATATACAAAATTATTTAATTTTTAAATTATTTAATATTTTTTAATATTTAAAACCGTTCCGGTTCACCGGTTGAATCGATCGGTTCGCCAGTTTTCACCGGTTTAATATCGATTTACTTGCAGTCCGGCTTGAATGGTGAACCGAGACCGGATCAGTGGCCAATTCACCAGTTCATCAGTCCAATCAGCTAGTTTCGGTCCATTTTTTATAACATTGTATATAAATTTCAACAAAACAATAATATATTAGTAATTGAATGACCGATTTAGCACGACCATTCTTGAAAAAGCAATTGCCGGGTACCAACCGATCCATAAAAAGTCCCCACCTTTCTCTATCAAAAAACATAACACTAAACTTGCTTACTTACTACAAAATAAGGAGGACCCTTCCATTTTGGACATTACTCCATCTTCAACAACCTTCGATGGATGCTAACTCATATGGATTTCATTTATCAATCTATACTTTGGTCCCATTTTGATCATGATTTCTCCAAACTCCCCTTTTTCTTTTGATTTTGACACTCGTATTTGTTGGTTCCCTCTCTTGGAAACCACTTCTTGTTATCTTACTTACCAACCATCTTCAACCCTACATTTGTCTTAATCCTACGCTCTACTGTTTTGTCTTAATGTCACAGCAGAATTAATTGGGATACCAAGTATACGACATGAGCTAATTAATCAACTTGGACCATCTGAAACTAATCCGAATAGGTAGGATTTGTAAATCAGACGGGTTGCGATCGGATTATGGGTTTTTTATTTTCGTTCTACAATATTTTTTGTCTCGTCTCTATCTCGTAATTTATTAGTTTATAAAATTAATATCTCGTCACGGTTCAGTTGAAAGCACATAAAACATGTATTCGTCTTGCTCATCTCTTAAAGATATAATTTTTTTTATATTCATAATATATGTATATTTTTTATAATTATTATAGTTCAAAATATGTAGTTTGTAATATAATTAATATTTAATTAAAAAATAAAATATAGCTGTTTAGACTATACATTTTTTAATCAATATATATAGAAAGATAAAGAAAAAGATGGGTGCTCTACCTTATTCCTGTAATTTCTAATTTTGGGCCCGCCAATTTTTTGTCAAATGTTGGAAAAACTGGTTCATTCAAATTAAATCAGATCGAGTCTTTACTGGTGTGATTTTTTTTTTTAATTTCTGTAAATAACTCATTAAACGTTGTGCCTGCTACTCCGCGCCAACTTTTTTGTATATTTGTTATTTAAATTTTTTAACTCAACTGAAAAGTTCAAAAGGAGACAAGAATAACGACCACTTACCACGTCATGTCTCTTATAATCTCATTCTATTTATAGTGTATTTTTCTATATTATCATTCTCTTACTATATTTCTTCATGCACTACTTTTAATTCCTCTATGTTCACCCTCTTTACAAATGTTCATATAAATAATGAATTATCTCATGAATCTTGACCTTATATATAATTGGTTTTGAAGAAAGAATTCATATGTTAAGTAGAAAAGAACTTTATGATACATCAGAGGAAATTTTATCCAGAATTTTATGTGAAAAAAAAAAAGAAAAGAAAGCATAATAACAACAGCTTGATAAGAACTCATAAAAGAAAAAACAAATCTGAAGAGCTCGATCGAAAGGATTAAAAATAAAGAAAAAGAGAATAAGTATGAGATTGTGAAGAAAGCATAATTCTACTTCAGAGTGAGACTTGTGATGCGTTTGAGTTGGTCCATTTGAGATAGAATCGACAGATGTGGATTTTGATAATACCAAATGTGATTCTCTCCACCGCAAGATCAGAGGTTTGTTGCTTTTAAGCCTGCTTTCTGTTACTATCAAAAACTACGTCCATGAAGTCGACTAATGAAACCGTGACGTGTTGGTTGGATACACAACTCGGTTTTCTTGTGATATTCGGTTTGATGTGCTTTAGGATCGAATCCAGCGGAATCGCCCCCATAAGATAGAAGTTGTGTCCTTCGCTCTGATCCCCATTAGTCCTTACTGAAGATGAAGATATCGAATTGTTAAAAAAAAAAAAATGAAGTCGACTGAGGAAAGGTCGATATGTGGAATTCAGAAAATGTAAGTTAGAGCATGAGATGCTTTACCTTAAATCTGAACCTGAGTCCGGATCATTAGGAATTAAGAAATGCATCAGAGAAGAAAAAGATAATGAATGATCTGTTTTTCTCGTTCAGAAGAAAGACCACCAGAAACAGATTTCTTCAATACGCTGTTCATCCTTTCCAACAAGCCGCTTATCATTACTGCTAGAAAATAACAGTTGCTTCGAATGCTTAACCCAGAAATGTACCAGCTGAGCAAAGATTAGATTATTCTTTACCCGTTCAAATCCACTGAAACAAAACCGAAAAATTAATTTGAATTGATTATTTATATATTTTGGTTGGTTCGGTTTGGTTTTATAGTAAAATTTTTTAGGTTTGGTCGGTTCAATAAAATCCGAAAAATCGGCGGAAAAAAGAACTTTTCTTATAAACCAAAATTTTATTATATATTTAACACATGTAATGTTAAAAATTTTTAGTTCCAAGTGAACAAAATAACTAAATAGAGAAATTATCATAACTAATAACATAATGTTGAAAAATGATATCAGATTAAACAATATTAATTACAGCGTTGGAAATAACTAATCACATAATGTTGAAAAAGATATTCGGTTAACCGACCAAACTAAACTGAAAAATTCAGTTCGATTCAGTCGAATCGGTCCGTTTATTACTTTTCAAGAAATTTGGTTTTCAATTTTTTTAGTTCGATCCTTAAAACAGACTGAACCGACTAAATGAAACTCATAATGAAGACTGGTGAAATCTCATTCTCAAATTAGCACTAATTTACACCATCAACCGTCCATAAACACATACTTCGAAACCACTAAAAGAGTTTTATGCAAGAAAAACCCAATAAATTAAAAATTGTATACAAAGACTACGTTAGGGGTGAACAATGGTCGGGTTGAGAGGTGATTTTCAGACCAAACCGATTATGGCAGGTTGAAAAAATGATAAATCAAACCAAACCAATCACTTCTTATAAACCAAACCAAACCAGACCACTCCTAACAGTCTAAACTGGTCGGGTTAGCGGGCTGAAAGGAGAGACAAAATATAATTTAATTCTCTCGAACCATCTTATTTTTTTTAGTTTAATAATATTATTTTTTTATTTATGATATTTTTGCTTTTTAGTATACTAAAATTATAATTTTAGATATAACATTATAAAATTATTTTTTAATAAAAACCTCAAAGTTTAAGCTTAATAAACAATATTAACATACGATATAATATTATTAATATAGAATTAATATAGTGGTCGGTTCGGTTTGGATGTTGAGAATTCACCAACCCGAAACCAAACCAGGGCGAATTGGAAAAAATCTAAATCGCGACTAAACCGAACCACCAAAAAACCGTTAAAAGCCTTTTAGTTCAAGTTGATTTCAGTTAAGAGTGGTCGGTTCAATTTTTTTTACTTACCCATAGACTATATCATACTCTTACATAGTATAAGGTTTTATAATTCTAAAGCTTGCATCGTTTTGACAATCAAGCTATTTTAAAAACATAAAACGCCGTCTGTGGGAATCGAACCCACGACTACATGGTTAAAAGCCATGCGCTCTACCGGCTGAGCTAAGACGGCTTAGCCATCTTCTTCACATACTAATACATATCACAGAAATAACAATGTTGAGTTTCATCCTTTCCTCCTGTCGGGATTTATAACCAGCACTAGTACATTTTCTTATAGCATAAAAACAATGCTTCGAATTAAACCCCAACTAAACCCACTACGATCCCAAAATTTCCTCAATGTTGCCATCACCAGACTCTTCTCAACCGCTTCTCCGCCACTACACGACGGTGCAGAAACCGCCGGTTCAAAACCTTTTGGCAAGTCATCTTTGAAAAACGATGAGCTGGCTAAGTTTGCAGCTATTGCTGATACATGGTAAGTTTAAAGCTTATATCTTTTGGTGAATTTGTGGTTTAAAAATGGTTAGATTGAGAAGTGTGTTTGTTTGAATATACAGGTGGGATAATGAAGGGCCTTTTAAGCCATTGCATGTCATGAATCCAACCAGGCTTGCTTTTATTCGTTCTACTCTTTCTCGACATTTTAGGTATATTTTTTGGTCAACAAAATTTAAAATTTAGTGCTAAAACTTGTGTATACAAAGTCTTTCAATTTGTTTCAGATTGTGTAAGATTTTTGGCTTGCAATTGGGATTAAGTAGGCAAATTTTTAGGTCCTTAGTGCTCTTTTAATTTTTAAATTTGAGTTCCTGTTTTAATTTTTGTTATTAGAAACTGGCTTTTTTTATATTGTTTCAGGAAGGATCCACTATCACCTAGGCCTTTGGAGGGATTGAAAATTGTTGATGTTGGTTGTGGTGGTGGGATTCTTTCTGAGGTAGATTGTTTCTTTTACTTGAATCCTCGTGCACTCGTCTCTATCAAATTGTTTTGTCGATATTGTGATGTCTTCGAGCTTTGGAACTTTCAGTTCTCTATTCTTTGCTTAATCAATCAGATAACTTGATGTTTCTACCGTTCAATTATCAGCAATCAGCATGACATTAGTTTGATTTGGAATGCATGTTACTTGACGCATATGTATTGTGTCATTTGGTTGAAGTTGGTTCATACTGAAATTTTTTTGCTGAAGTCTTTTCTTATATCAATTTTTCGTTCTCTTGCCTTTTTAGCCTTTAGCTCGAATGGGAGCAAGTGTGACAGGTATTGATGCAGTGGATAAGAATATTAAGATTGCTCGAATTCATGCTGTAAGATCATTTTATGCCCTTCCGTCTCTTCTTCTGTTTATATGAACTTTCTTGTATTGAATCGTCGTTGGTTGTTACCTTTCCTTTTAATCCTTTGCTTTCCAAAAGTAATACATAGAACTGCAAATACCTTCTGCTGCATAATTTTTTCTGAGAAGTGGCTTTATTCATGGTATTCTAGATTGACAAAGATGAAGAATTTTCTTATATGCTAGGCTGTATTGTTGAAGCGGTCGAATGTAAGCATTTAGTGGTATTTGTTGTAAAACATGACAAGCAGAAGGAAAATATTTAGTGTAGACGTGGTGCGTGGTGTTGAGGTGTAATAAAATGTCATTCTTCTAGACATATGTTCATCCTTCTTAGCATTTTCTATCAAAATTTGGCCTTAAAAAGATGGTCCCAGTGAATATGTTAGTAATGTGAATTTTCAAGTGTTATGAATTCCAAATCATTGGATACTATGTTGTAAAGATTTCATGCTGCCAAATTATATTGCTTATTAAAGAAGGTAGAAAGTTTGTTTTAGTTCCGTGTTTGGTGGAAAACATTTGTACTTTTTAATGACTACCAATGTAATTTATCATCTACAATCTGAACAAAGCATCTTGATGACTACCAATGTAATTTTTCATATACAATCTGAACACAGAATTTTCATCTTGGGACCTGAGATGGTTAAAGAAGTCGATACATTCCTGAAATTATTTTGTGTAGTTTAAGAACCAGAAATGCTTACACCCCTCTATTCCTGTTCAGGATATGGATCCAGCAACTTCAACTATTGAATACTGTTGTACAACAGCTGGTATATAACAATTTCTTTTGCACAAGTTAGTTGCTCTTTTTGGTCATCTGTTCTTCTCCATATAGCCAATTTTTCTGAAGTATAAGGGTTTATTAATCTTTTGAGTTGAGAAAGCTATTTCCTTGAGTGTAAAAGTGTATAAATTGGTTGATAGATGCTATTTCCAATCATGCTCTTAATTCCCTTTTCTGTTGTTGCTGAGCTTTGATCTTTATTATGCCATTTACCAGTAGTTTATACTTTCATGAAAATCAAATGAGATTCGGGAATAAAAGATTTCAGATTACCTTTGTTTTCACTGTTTCATCTTTGAGTTATACACATGTTGTACTGTATGATTAAGAACTAACGTGAAACATAACTTTTTGAACAGAGAAACTAGTGGAGGAGCAGAGGAAATTTGACGCTGTAATTTCATTAGAGGTGCCTCTCTTTCTCGCACGCGCACACACTCACACTCTCACACGAGCACATTTTACTCAAATCTGAATTATTCTAATGTATTTTGGGATATAATTTTATTTTTTTTTTCTGAAAATTTATAATGTCTTATGTAAGGTGATTGAGCACGTAGCTGATCCTGCTGAATTCTGCAAGTCTTTGTCCGAGTTGACCGTTCCTGGTGGTGCTACTATAATTTCAACTATTAATCGTTCTATGAGAGCTTATGCAACAGCTATTGTTGCAGCTGAATATATACTCAATTGGGTATGAGATCAGTTTGCACTTAATTATGCAATTCAGACTGTTTTTCAATGCTCCATGCGGAGTTACTATCTCACCAAAAATTTATTTCCCTCTTTTGGATTTGCGTAGTCATCTAACTCTAAAATCATGTCCTCTAAAATGCATGCTCTCTAAAAATGGTTGAGGCATACGTCTAGCTTGTTTTATGGCTACAAACCATTCACATCCTCAGAAATTCATTGTTTTGCTATTGTGTTTTGTCGTTTCAAAATAGTTTAATTCTTATAACATACTCATATATATATTTAGATCTTGCGAATAATAATCGATACATAATGCAGCTCCCAAAAGGCACACATCAATGGTCTAGTTTCCTCACTCCAGAAGAGCTGGTCCTAATCTTACAGCGAGCTTCTATCGATGTAAGTTTTATAATGTTGTTTACTCTTTCTCATGCCCATAGTCCATATTTACACATCAATGGCTATGTTTTTGTGTCCAGGTTAGAGAAATAGCTGGATTTGTGTACAACCCCTTGACGGGAAAATGGTCTCTATCGGATGATATCAGTGTCAACTTCATTGCTTTCGGTGCTAAAAAGGATCAATAGACTTAGTCGTCAAAGAAAGATCAGTACAGAGACTCGATTGTAAAAAATTTTACCATTTTTGAATAAAGCTTCTGCCCTTAGTTTATTTTCAGTTTATCTAGTTGTGAGATTATGTTGGGAATGAGTATTTTGCCGCTTTAAGTTATTCAAATTGGCATTTGCTCTGTCCTGGTATTGAGTTGGAAGAGCTGCAATTCTTCAAGAAGTGAGTTGGAATTGTTCATTTCTAGATTCAGAAACTCAGTGTTCAATGAGTTAACTTTACCAGTCGTGAAATTTAGTATTCAATTTCTTGTAATTTTTACATGATTGTATACAAAATGAAGTTACTTTGATCTGTTCTTGTTCCACTACAAATATGACAAGATAATCCTACATAAACTCTGTCAGGAAAAGGCCAACTTTTATGTATTGTCATTCTCCAACTTGGAGATTGAAACCTTGATGCCAGAGATGAATCTAGGACTAAAAGAGGTAGCCGTTCATACAATTCATTTCTCAAGAAATCTAGTTATATGTAACAAACGAAACTTAACAAATGATTTCAAAAAAAAAACAAATGCTTTCAATTGCACAAGATAATATAGCACAAAATCCCAGGGAGTAATACAGCAGAATGATAAATCATCAAGTCTTTAACAAAAACCACGCTGCAGCCTGCAAGTAGTATTATAAGAAATAAATTACAATAATGCAGAATGCATTTCTTAGCCAGGGCCGACTTTAGGAATGTCGTAATGCTCACTCATATTTGCCAAGTACTGGTTGAAATCCTGAATCCTGTCACGGTGAGATTTATTGGCTTCTTTGGCCATCCGATGAAGGTCAATCCTCTCCCTTTGTTCTATGTATCTTTTCTCTACTGGTGTCATGTGATCTTCATAGGAAGGTGCCTTTCCCTCATCATTTGGCGCGCTTTCATTGGCTAAATCTTCTTCGTCACCAGGAATTGGCGATTCTTCCGTATTTTTGCCTGCATAATACAAGATTTGGAGACAGTATTCTCAAGTTGAAGCAGAAAAATAGATGCATAAAATCAAACTACTGTGACACAACATAACTGATTTGATTTGCTCCATCTTAAAGACGTTAGGACTTTGTTCTTCCTTAAGAGGGAGATAATCCAAACATTATCAAAAGTTTATTAACAAGAAACGTTTTCTAGCTGCATTGTGTTAGTGATGGTTCTATACCACTCAACTCTATCTGTCATTTCTTGAATTCGTAAAGTTCAGAAACGGTGAATTGTCCGCTTCGCTGCACATAACAAGGACAAACATGTTTAAACTGAGGACAATCAGGCACTAATGCTATTGAGTTTTCCCTACCATTGAGAATGGCACTAATCTAGAAATAGATTTCTAAGGGAGCAAACAACAGGATTTAGTTTCTAGATTAAGTTCATAAACCAAAATTCATGCCAACTGCCAAAAAGAGACGAGAAGAACTGACCTGCCTCAAGCTCTTCTTCTGTGATTTGAGAGACTTGATCTCTAAGTTTCTTTTGTTTCTTTTTCTTCTTCATTCCAGCAGACTTCACATCCAAAGCTTTTCCCTTGAGCTTAAGCTTCCCACCAACGACATTCTCATAACCCGACATCTTCTCAATCGCACAACTGATAAGAAGAACAAATCATACATGCTCACATATTTACTACACATTGATGATGTTAAAACCATATCAATTTAGCTTTTGTGGAAGAGTTAATAAAATAGAATAACTCTACGACTCCAGCAAATGAGAGCACAAGAAAAGGAGAATAAGAGGGAAAATGATCTATCATTTCATTAACGGCCACTTCCACTAACACTTGAAAGAACCATTTGTAGAACTTAATATAATCTTCCAAGAGTCAGTTAATTCAATACTATTTCATTACAATAGATCAACTATAGCAGAAAACTAGCCAATGATTTCACAACTCAATTCTGTAAAATCTTCAATTCAACAAAGAAAAAGCCAACTAAATTTTTGACAGTAGATCATTGAATTGCTTGCTAAATCCTAAATTAGACATTCACTTCAAATGTAATGAATTAGCAGCAAAACTACTACAAACCATCCATTGCAAGCTTAAAAACTTCATAAAAACGACTTTATGCGAAGCTCTGAAACAAGAAATAGCAAACACCAAGAACATATATTATTTTTCTGATAAACCCAGAAAATTTTGAAGAATAAAAATTCGAGATTTTGGCAGGAACTAATAATTTTCGCCAAAAGAAGCAGGAATCCAATAATTTAGGGCAAAAGTCACAATCAATGTAAAAGCAGCCAAAGTTAATTCAATAACCCATGAAAAATAGCGAGCAAAGAAAACAAAAGCAATGATATTTACAAGAACCCAGATAAAAAGAGAAGAGATGGTACCTGCAATTGCAAATCCAGTAGTAACTGCAACCTTCGTTAACGGACCTTCAAAAGAAGCATTACATTGACGACCCGAATTATTTTACCCGACCCGATTTATTTTATCCTTAAATTTTATTTTTTTATTACAGATTTATTCAAATACTTATAATTTAATTAAAATAATTTCTTAAATAAAAATAGTATTATAAAATTATATATTATATATTTATTAACTTGCGACTTATGTAAAATCCTTTTATTAATAGAAATAAAAACTTTAAACTCAAATTGAATTACAAGAACTAGTTAGGTTCAATTTCAGTTTCGATTTTATCACTTATAGAACTGTTAATCAGTGATTTCGAATCGAATTATAGTTTTAAATCAACATTTTAATTTGTTATATTTAAAAAAATTGAACCTGAACAATTAAACCGAAACCTAAATGGTTGAACTCTCCTGATAATAGACGAAAGAAATAGGGCATACCCTCTTGTAGTTTGTACAAGTAATGGACTGAAATTCTATCAAACATTCAAACATGAAAAGTTAAATGCTCATGAAAGTTTGAGCTCAAGTTCGAGTTTAAGGAGAGTCGTCCCGTAAGGGAGAAGTTGCACTTCCCGCTCCAAACTCAGATTAGTCTCGGTCAATGTGTCGGAGAGACCGAAAATTCAGACAAAAAAAACCATATTGGTATATTGAAGGGAACTCAATTAAAAGTACAGATGAAATCGTCAAAGAAAATCTTATTCTTGCTGAAAAATGAAAAAGGAAACCTATTCTGCAATACGACTTGCTTTGAAACTCTTGAACCTCCTGAAATTCAGGTAAATTGTTAGTTGAGTTTCCATTTTAACTTCCAATAGCCAATCTGCATGGTGTCCAGAGCTACTCTAATCTGTTGATATGAAAGATGTTTTCATGACCAATAGCTGCATTTTCCTGTTGGCAACCTGCAAAACGTTAGATTTTTAGTCCTTTAGTTATTGAAATGGCAGTTTTGGGTAAATCCACTTACAACATCAATCAGTATTTTAAGCTTTGCTACTGAAATAATAATGTATAAGAAAATTTTCTGGGAAATATGAGGCATTGAAGTACAGAACTTACCCAAGATTTAATGTGGGATGCTTGCTATGTGTCTAATGTTTTGTGCTGACTGGCGACTGCTGATAAAATCAGTTTTAATTAAGTGTAGTTTTCTGGTTACGTCTGTCATATTCAATCGATCTTTCGGTGATTCTGCTGAACAGGTTACACCAATTTCAAGAAGTGAGAGTAAACATTTCTGCATTTCTGGAATCATCCATTTCCAGTTCTCATTCCTGGTCTCTTCTTCTTCTACTATTCCATCTGCATCAATTGGTCTAGCTACTGCTCCTGCTTCAGCATGTAATACAAGCAGTAAAGGGTCTATGATATGCACAAGTCTTGTTGGCAAAGCTGCCTTCACAAAATCATGGAGATTCGATCCATCTTTGAACATCGCGTCGGTTGGTCTTCTTCCTGTGAACATCTCTAATATAAGGATTCCAAAACTGTACACATCCCCTTCTTTTGATGCAGCACTAGCAGTTCCATACTCTGCAAGTCATAAAAGTAAGGTTTTGTTCCATTCTTAGAAGATTGATTAACTGACTGCATTTTTTGCCTGTGTTATAAACATCATTCGTATGCTTTTCTTTAATTGAACTTATGTATGTGTCTTGTTCTTGGAAAGAAAATGCATATGACTCTTACCTGGTGCAGCATACCCAACAGTTCCTTTGATCACCATAGTACTGGTTTGATTTTCAGATGTATCACCGCCGGTTGAGAAGAGCCTTGCCAAACCAAAATCACTTATATGAGCAACCATATCTTCATTAAGAAGAACATTGCTGGGCTTCAAGTCACAGTGGATGATTGTCATTTCGCAGAGTTCATGTAGGTAGTACAAGGCAGATGCAACATCAGTTGCAACATTCAGTCTCTGCATAAAGTTGAGGTTTCTGAAATTATTGCCGCTGCGCATATTTGGATGCAACCACTCCTCTAAACTCCCTTCTTCCATGAATTCATAAATCAGAGCTTTGAACTCATTGCTTTTGAAATCAATGCTGGAACAGTAGGACAATATCTTAACAAGATTCCGATGCCTGATATTCCTTAGAGCATTGCATTCAGCCTTGAAGCTTTTGAAAGCACCTTCGTTTTCAAGGTTGAGTACCTTAACAGCGACTGGTCTTTCTAATTGGACAAGAGATCCTTTATATACTGAGCCGAAGCCTCCGGATCCAATTAAACAATTAGGGGAGAATCCACCTGTGGCCTTATAAAGGTCTCCATAAGACACCTGTATGAAGTTTTGCATCACTGAAGGTGAAGGTGGTAGCTTCCTCTTTGATCTTCTTGTCCAATAAAGATGAAGAAATGCCATCATAAAGAAGAAAGATACAACAACACAAGAAATAATCACAGCAATCTTAGCATTGGATGTTTTGCCTTTTTGTATAGATTTGGAGGGGCACTTAGGTAGATTGTGCTCAGGGACACCCCCACAAAGCTTGTTATTACCAAGCAATGACATTGCTCTGGCGTTCCGGAAAGCACCTTCAGTGGGTACTTCCCCGTCAAGATCATTGAAAGAGAGATTCAAGTACTGCAAAAAGGAAATATCTTGAAGATCTTTTGGAATCTTTCCTGATAAGTTGTTTCTTGAAAGATCTAAAGATCGAAGGCCTCTCAAGGAAGCCAAAGATGATGGAATAGTTCCTTCAAAGGTATTTTGTTGCAGATAAAGGTATTCCAAATTCTTGCAGTCTCCAATGGCTGATGGAATGTGACCTGACAATTTGTTATGTGATAAGTCGAGTGCATTCAGATTCACTAGTTTGCCGACTTCAGGGGGTAGTTTTCCAGTTAAGAGGTTATCTGACAAGTTCAGAGTTTTTGATAAAGAAGAGAGGAGTAGAATCTGCGGTGGCACTTCTCCATGCAGGTTATTTTGAGACAGATCAATATAATTCAGCATCTGGCAATTTCCAATGCTGGAAGGAATGCTTCCATCAAATTGATTGCTGAATAAATGAAGTTCACTCAAACGAGTGAGGTTGCTCAAAGATGATGGAATTGAACCTGAAAACGAATTTCTATCTAATTTCAACACTTGTAGGTTCTGAAACTTGGCAACACTTGAGGAAATGGAACCTGTCAAAAAGTTTCCTCCCATGGACAGACCAATCAAATTGACAAAATTGTCTATGGCAGCCGGGATGATTCCAGATATCCGATTGTTTCCAATATCAAAATAATTTAATTGAATGGACAAATTGGCTGCAAAGGTGGGTAGAGTACCTCGAAAACGATTTGAATTGATGCTGAAGGCTCGCAATTTGCTGCAGTTTGTCAAAGATGCAAAGAAGGCCAAATCATTTGCAGAATTGGTTCCTAGATTATTGCTACCAAGGTTTAGCCATGATAGGCCCTGTAGCTTCCCCAGTTCTGTTGGGATCTGTCCTGAAAGATTGTTCTGAATCATATCAACTCTCTCCAACCGAGAAGCATTGCATATAGACTTTGGAATTGTCCCAGAGAATTGGTTATAACCAATGAGAAAATCTGTGAGATTGGGGTGATTAAGGCCAATATTGTCAGGGAGATTTCCTTGCAGTTGGTTTTTTGCAACCGAAATGAAAGTAAGAGAAGAAATGTTGAAAATTGACGGTGGGATTGCACCAGATAGCTTGTTAGCTGCAACAAAAAAGTATGTCAAGTCTCTTACTCTGCCTAGATCTTCAGGAATACTACCACCAAGATTGTTATAAGGCAAAGATAAGACTCTTAGAGACGAAAGGTTGCCGAGGGAAGATGGAATTTCTCCTTCCAGATTGTTCGTTCCAAGTGCAAGAACTTGAATCCTTGGGAAGGAACCAAACTCAACAGGAATTCTTCCTGTAAAATTGTTGTCTGTCAACCAAAGCATTCTGAGTTGAGTACAGTTGGCAATGCTCACTGGAATCTCTCCTTTGACTGTGTTGTTGTAGAGAAGGAAGCGTTGCAGTCGAAATAAGTGGCCAACTTCTTGCGGAATTTCACCATTCAAGTTGTTTCCTCGAAGATCAAGGAACCTAAGCAAGGTCAGGTTGCCTATATATGGAGAGATAGAACCCGACAAACTCTGGTCATTTAACACCAAGGAAGTAACTCTCTGTTTATGGCGAGTGCATGTGATTCCATCCCAATTGCAGAAAGATACAGAATCATTCCATGATTTTAACATCTTATTTGGATCACTGGTTATGCCTTCTTTGAATTTCAGCAATGCAAAGTGATCTGTATCATTCTCTAAAGCACTGCTATGTTGCCATAGCAACTTCACATATATGAAAAGAAGCACTTGGGTATACACTAGAGGCTTCATTTTTTTCCTGATGAGAGACATTTTTGAGGCAAATAAGTCTTTCAAGAGTGTGATGGTTCGGTTGTAAACACCTGGTATATATACTCAATTCAGTCGAAGATGTTTTCTTCTAATGGATTTGTAGTTTTAGGACACTTGTATGAGTCTAATAACCTGAATCAGAGCCATTTCTTGTAGTCCAGATTTGATTTGGTCGTTAGTATATGCTGCTTATTTTGATTATTCAGATACCAACAAAGGAAAATGAATTCTTTCAAGAAGGTATGAGGTATACAAGTATCTCTGTGAGTACACTGATGCTTCATTATTTTGCTACATATGCAACGTATTGCCTCATAAATTTGCCACATTATCCTTTCTCTTAATGCAGGTGTAGAATTTGGAAGAAAAAATGAAGTTGGTAGTTAGCAGGTTATCCTTCATTTATGAGTGTGAGATCAGTAAGTTAGAAATTCCAACTCTATGTTGTCACCAGTGTTTGTTATGTTTACCTCTTCCACACCGGCATCAAAATATTTTTAAGGAGACGAAAATAAACGAGTTATAAATAGGATAGAGAAAGATGCGGTAAGGAGGCAGGACTACAGAAAAATGCAAGGTAAAAAGAAAATGACTAAAAGATTATACATGACAATGGCCGACAATGGAGTGACTGACCCCTCGGCTCCTATTATTTCCATCACTGCCAATCAGGTGAGTAGATCAAAGTTGACTAGAAGTTCATTTGAGTATAAAATCAGACAAATTTGGTGATGCATGTGAGACAGTGTAGTGCGAAAGCCAAATTAACTTGTGTTCATCTTTTGCAGGTGGGTGACGTTAGTTTTTTCTTCTTCACATGGGAGGATTTTGACTTTACAGAACTTGGTGAACAAATTCGTTGGAGTGACGAGTTCCGGCAAGTATGTGGCGTACCATTCGTGCATGGATTCGTCGTGTAGATGCCAATGGAGAAAAATCAGAATATGATCGAATAAGGATTCCAATGCACCTGGAACTTCCGCAGGCCTTGCTCAATATTCAGTTGTTCTAGAAAACGACATTGCCTACAGCGAAATCAGAGAGACAAGACAATAATTACAAGACCAGTGTAAACTTCTTCTCTGTTTCGCATTGCAAGCATGTCACGAGTTATGAGCACGTTAAGTTGCTGTTTTACCCTCAGTTAGTGTTGTAAATGAGTCGAACCGTTCAGCTTGTTTAGAATTCGTTTGTGACTTGCTCGTTAATAAACGAGCCGAGCTTGAACACAATTTCAAACTTGTTTTAATATTCAAGTCTGAACGCTCAAATACTCGGTTCGTAAACTCATATACATCCTTTACTTCTTTGCTTGAGACTCTAACAAGTCTACAAACATCAATAAACGTTGATGATAAACTTCCATGATCTACTCATATTTATCAGACAAGCGACTTCATAAACCATAATTTATCAGCTCAAAACCAAGTTGCCGTTTCCGTTGCAATCATGCATACCAAGAATTTCATAGCTACGCTAGAAGAGTCTGAAACCAGGTTCAAAATTTCTACAAACTATGTTTACTCGCACTAAAATGTGTTCTTGCAACCAATAACATTCATTTATTAGTTCAGTTCTAACAGGTTTGAACCATCAATGGGTACAGTTCTACATAGAATTCTTCAGTCTGACATCTGCTAACATACTCGATGCATATAGTTGAAACAAGTCGTCCCCTATAGATTAGAGGTACCTCAGTAGATTCCTGGAACAACCCGATATGGAACCTTCTCACAGTACAATTTCCAGTACTTGCCATACCTGCGCAAATGGTAATATATATGTTTAACTAATAGCTTAGAAGTTTTAAAGGCGTCGAAAGCGTTTAATGTCTTACTTGGATCGGCATCTATCATCATCCCTCTTAGCTCGATCGAGGAGGAGGATGGTAAGGAATATCACGTAGAAGTACGGTAAAAACTGCAAGAACAACCAAAAGGAGAGAGTTAAGAAAAATGTCAACACTAGTTTAATGGGTGATATTATTTCTAAAACACAAAGACTCACATGATCAAAGAGAGCAGGTACACTCCAGAAAAATGAAGCTAATATTTCAGGCACATAGTGGAAATGACGAGACAATCCCCACCTGCAAATCCATGAGAAAGTTGTAACATCATATGCCAATTTAGGATAAATAGATTCAAGGTTTCCAAGCATCCAAAAATGGTTTCTCCAAAATGGAAAGAAAGGGCATAGAAGGAAATGATACCTACCATCCTGAGGTTAAAAGAAGGCTTGTCTTAGTTTCCCCAGATGATGTACAGTATGAGGCCACAATCTGTTAAAAATTTCCAGATCAGATTATGCATGTTTCTGAAAGTACCACACTGCAATTCAATGGAACAGAAATGGAGAAAACGATGGCCACAAGATTAATCACCTTTGATGGAGCCTTTCCCCAAACCAAACCTTTGCCATTTGTTCGCCGGAACTCTTGCCTCTGTCTGTCACAGTCGTAGTTGATATATACGCAGAGAATGCCTGCTGCTAGTATGTAAGGTGCAAGCTGAAAACATAGGATTCAGATGCTGTAATCAACTTTGAAAACTGTAACAACTAACAAACTATACTAACAAAGAGAAAATTGGATATAATACCGCGAATGCACTTGATATATAAAGTGCAATAACTCTTTGACCAAGAACAACAAATTAGGATATATTGAGAAGTTTTTCTAGAAAAACTAAAATCATAAACCTAGAAAAACTAAAATCATAAATCTAACTTTCAGTATCCAACTGTTCTTTCAGAATCAATATTTAACTCAGGAACTACGAGTACACCCTAAAAAGAGTGACCTTTGATATAACAAGGAAAAAGGATAGAAAACAAGGTGCAATTCATATTGGAAGCCAAGAAATAGAACAGGCATCTACCTGAGTGCCAAGGTTCACTGGATGGTTGACGAGGTACATGCCAGGAGAAGTATAGATTGAAGGAACCCATACCAAGCATCCCCAACAAATATAAAAGCCAGCTGCCAAAGCACAAAACAATAACAAATCTATTCATCAACTAAAATGTCGACGGTGTTGAGTGAACTAGAAGAGAAGAGGGATTCAAATCATTTCGACGATATATTTGATGCTTGAACAGTTAAACCTGAATGTTAACAATTGACTCGCAGTGGCCTGACAGTGAGACAACCTCTGGTTTTTAAGTTTTAATAGTACCAAAGTCTCAACTTGTAATCAAATTTCTAACTTCATCTAGTCATCTATAGTTACATAATTATTAAGACTTGTAACTTTTAAGATCATACCAGCATCAAGAGATATAAAAAACATAAGTCAACCTCTATCATGTGCAATGTCCATAGTGTTCCAGTACCCAGCTTCCCACCAGAAAAATTGTCACATAGACCAACGTCAATATTGTATTTACAAGCATTGAATCTGATACCTTTCCGTACTGCTCATACTGGAAAAGGAGAAAAGACAAATTAGAACTCGAAGAATGGCAATGGAATGGTAGATAAAAACTTCAGATCACATGTATGTCGAAATTCGAATGCAGCATCTAGCAGGTAAAAGTCAATTGTATTGAAGAAGCTTAGCATGTAATCAATTGTGAAGCATAGATTAAAAATTGTCCACAATACATTATTGTCATAGACTCTCCTAATGTGGAGATCTAAAAGCAAGATGGGAATTTATCAAATCTATGAAGGCATTTAATAAGTTCAATGAAAGGTTTTTGAAAACTATCTCATTTACGTCATCTCCAGTTTTATACTTTTTCTTGTTCAGAAATGCATCTATGTTTCAGATCAGAGGTGTTTCAGGTACTGTTGCAGGAACATGGAAACATTTTCATCAATATAGCCCTTGATCTTATGTGATCATATGTAGTCAACCATTGGAAAACAAATAGATATAATCATGTGTCGGACTTTAAGCTCTTTAATAGCGTTTTTACGTGCCTCGTAAACGAAGAAAATCAGAGCACAAAAAACAGCTGTAGTTTACAGAAAGGAATATAAAATGGATCCACCTGTTTAATGCAATAAGTCAATGTCAAAACTGCCCAAGCCATCATCCCAAACCTGCAGTTTGTGAAAACTTTGATGTCAAAGTTCTTTCCAATGCGAGGATACAGCTCCATGCCCTGCAGCAAGAAGAGATACTCCATGAGAGCAAGCTTTATATTAGATTATTATAGGTATTCATATAATAAAATGCGAGGCCAAAAGCCGGCCTTTTGTTTTTGCAAAACTTCATCCTCCTGTAACCTTAACATCATAATCCATCAGAGCAAGCTTTACATTAGATTCTTCACATCATATTAGAAACCTTGCGTTTCACATTTAAATGACACACGCAAGCATGCGCGCACTTAAACCGGCTTTTTATTTTTGCAAAACTCCATACTCCTGTAATCTAAGAAATTGTTTCAGATTATTTCATATTGGCAAGAAATTGTCAATTTGGATCGGAACCACAACAAAATATTGGCAGATTTATGGTTTAAACATCTCACTTCCCATATTTGCTTCAGTGCTTATTGACAAAGAAAAATAGCAGCAAAACCTCAGTTAAAATAATATGGAGAATGAAACTCACCCAGTAGAAGTCAATTATTAAGTTTCCACATGAACCAGAATCAGTAGATGATGGTGCCAAGTGGCCCTGAAGCAAAGAAGACATTTGCATGAGAAGAGATAAAACAAATGACAAACAACTTTCCCTTGTAATTCTTACTTTTATATACAAGAAAACACAGAAGATGAAGCTTCCAAAGATGAGAGCGGAAAAAATTTCTCCCAAATGATCATAAACAATGGTGGGATTGAATATCCCAAACCTGGAGAATAAACAGTGACGTATCAAAAAAAGCTTACGTTTACGCGTCATAAATGCATATACAACTAACCACAATTTTAAGGCCTAGTTGAGTTGAGTTGAATAAATGTTCCAATAAAAGAGTAGAATTTGAACTTAACAATAACAAAGAAAAGCTCTTACCACCAAAGGCCAAGATAGGTAACCAATGTTACCACATAAACCAAGACACCATTTGCCTACAACAGCCACAAAAAGCATGTCATTGCACCAAATCAACAAATAAGAACAAAATATAATAGCATTAACTCCAATTAGAATCAATCAAAAACTTCTTTCCATTCCCACAATGCAAAACATTTTGATAAGACCACATTGTATTACCTTATAAACGGGGCGGTTTCCTGCTGGAGAAATCGGACCATGAACTGTTTTTCCAGGGAGAAGAAGCTGAAGAGCAGCCTCAAAAGCACCATAATAAAAAATGATTTTCCATGCAGTAGCAGTAGGTTTTGGCCATATGTTGATGAAACCTTGCAAGCCATTGTGTTTCAAGAAGTCCCATGTTTGCAATACAGAGCCATCAGCATGTGCCATTGAATACCATCTGCATTCATCAAAAGCTATCAACTTTAACATAATAACGTTATCACCCCCAATTAACCCATTAAAAAAACTCATCTCTCTCATTTCTTAAACAATCCAACATCAAATAACAGCTATGACAATGTTTAACTAACCCAACAAGCAACAAATTAAACATTAAACAAGATCTAAAGCAACCCAAAAATTACTTTTCCTTCATGACAAAAATGAATCTTTCTCGTGAATTCAAGTATTAGAGATAAAGAACTCACAACAAAATAACAAAAGGTGGACAAAGAGTGAGAAGTGAAATCATTGAGAAGTAAGTGACCAAAGGAGAATGGACAGTTTTGGATTCTGCCATCTTCTCTTTCACAAACACAGAGACCACAAACTCAATGTGCAATCTATGGTTTAATAAGAGACTCTTTTCATGCGTATTTGTTGCTTGGCCTTGACTTGGAATTTGGAGAAAAACACTTCAATTTCTACCTTTTTTTAAACAAAAAGATTTGTTTCATTTTCTACCATAGACAAGTAAAGATCTTGGCTTTGGTGGATACTTGATGAGCACATGTGGCATGGCATACAGTTGGTTTCTTTTGGAAATTAGTGATGTGTGCCTCTGCTTAGAATAGATTCTTGAAGCAGAACCCGTTGTGTCAGAGAAAATTACGCACGATGCTATAAATGAACTGGAAGTTTCTGCAAATGGTGCCATAGCAACTTATTTTCCAACACACCCTTTTGCAGATGCTGGAGATGAGAGTGAGTTAATTTCATATGCAGTTGCTGATAAATTTTTATCCCAATCTCACTAATGATTTCGTTTCGGTTCCAAAATGTCATTAATGCCAAATCAAGTTTCCATATGAAGAATTTCGCAACGGTGGAAGAGGTTTTCATGAGTAGGTTCATATTCGTCCCTATCATTTACCCCTAAATACGACTTTGTCCTTAAAATTTGACAAAATACATAAAATGTCATTTTCTTACTAAAGACTGTGTGTTGAAGAAGGGATATTAAATTGTAAAGTAGATAAATGTGTCTTGTTTAATGTTTACTTACATATTTGACTATAATTTCTTGAGAAGTTCATATTAAAAGGGTGCGTTTGTTTAATGAAAAATGAATTCTAGAGAAAATATTTGTCATTGAAAAATAAGTTTTAAAATTTTATTTTTCTGTATCGTATTTTTTAGTGCTTGGTAATCACATAAAAAAGTATTCAAAAGAATATTTAAAATTTATGTAAATAAAAGTGTGAATACATTAAAAATATATTAACAAAATAAAAAATCAACAATATATTTTAAAAAATTAAAAAAATATAATATCAGATATTATATTTAAGCAATTCAAATTTGGGAAATGTTTTCCTCTTGTATGAAGAGGAAAATATTTGGTCTCAAAATAAGTTGCTTAGAAATTTTTGTTTCTGTTAACTTGAAATGATTTTCTATTGATTATTTTCCTTGGCTCAAACAAACAACGGAAAATGAAGAAAATATTTTTCGTCAAACAAACAGAGCTTAAAGTGTCATTTGGTTGGCCGTGATTGAAGAAGAAATATTGAATTAAAAAGTAGATAAATATGTCTTGTTTAGTTACATATTTGACCATAATTTTTTGAAAAAATTAATTTCCTATATTTTTTATTTACATAAAGTCACTTAACTAAGTTGCACTTTTTTAAAGAAATTAATTTACTTTTATAATATTATTCTTAAATTTTTCTCATAAAGTATTTAAATAATTATTAATAAAAATAATTATATAAGTATTAATTTTAATTGTAAAAATAATTCAATAAATATTGTTTGCTTCTCAAAAATATAATTTAAACTAAACAATATTTAATATGCTTCTTTCTTAGTTCTCAAGAAATATAATTTATTAAAAAATAAACTTTTTTAAAAATTTAATATTTTGACTATAACGAGTCTCATTTTTTT
>CANYCX010932248.1:0-26686 GCA_948193385.1 Breynia disticha f. nivosa | reverse complement strand
CATAGACTTTATTACAAGAAATATTATCAATAGGAAAACTATTCCTATTTGGTGCAGTCTCATCGCCATCAATAATTTCAGAAGGACAATCGACCTTATCTGTAGAGCTACCAGAAACAATAACCGCATGATTCAAATCATTTGCATGATTTTTCTTCACTGTATTGATAACCTGAACCTCCGTCAGTGACTGGTTAGACATTTCAGTAAATCCATGGTGTTCTGAATTATTGGCAGTGTTGTTTTCTTGAGTCATAGCTTGAGTTTCACAACTTTGAGGAATTAAATCTTCGGCAATTCCAGGGGAGTAACATTGCAAATACTCTTGTACCAGGTTGGATAATGTGGTCATTTGTTGTTCAATGTATCGGAGGGAATTCCGCACAGCAGGTAATCTCCGTTGAACTTCGTCATTCGGGTTTTGGGACATGGTCAGAACAACGAGACCTTTTGATAGTCAAGGCTCTGATACCACCTGATGCAGCGAGAAGCAAAGAACACAAACGTGCTCCTTCACAAGAATACTTGTTCAATAATGAAAGGAAAAATAACTCAATTTAGAGTAGAAATATTGATGTTCAAAAGCTGCATTTATTCCATCATCGTTGCTATTTTTATAGCACAACATAAGAGTTCTAAACATGATAAAATATTAAAGAGATAAAGTTAAAATCTGAGATAAATTAAATTTGAAATCTAAAAAAAATAGAAATAATCTGCTAAGAGTTCTAAAACACTAAGAATTTTAAATCAAATAAGTTTGTTGTTCAAACGATCTCTCATCACGTTCTTATTTCTTCAATGGTCACTTTCCTCTATATGCTTTTCTCCATTTATATTGCAGTGAAGTATTGATCAGAAGGCATAAAAAGCATTTTTTTTTTTGGTCTGAACCCCGGTATCCTCGACACATTGGCCGAGACTAATCCGGGTTCGGAGCGAGAGGCACAGCTCCTCCCTCACGAAGGCGACTCTCCTCGGACTCGAACCTGGGTCATAAAAAGCATTTGTTGCTGCCTTTTCCTTGTTCTTCTACTTTAAGAATGTAATAAATTTTATCATGTCATTTGGATTATGTTCGTTGTTCGTCCTTATGCTTTTTATATAACTCAGTTTTCCTGTCGCTGTGCATGAAGTATGTCGTGCATTATTTTTTCAAGCCCAGATCTGTCGTTTTTGCGTATATATGATTAACACTTTGCTTGTTTTTGAGATTAACATGGTTCATTAACGTATCGTACGGTGTAGTATAATATTAGATAGTATTGTTTAAATTATAAAATGATGCTAACCTACCAATTGATGGGTTATAATTCTGCTGTTTTTTTCATATTTTTAAACTATTATAGCAAACTCACAGCAAACATGATTATTTTATTATTTTAAAACCATACTTATAATAATACTATGTGAATCCATCATCTGAACAAAGCATATATGATGGGTTTTCATACTATGAGTTCAATCCTGTTTTTTCATTTTTTTTATTTAGAGCAAAAACGGAAAAGCCAAATATTCGGTCGTGTGCGAGTGTTCCTGCCTCTTGTCGCACGCAAGCACAAAAAGAAACTTGTAAAACGGAATTTTTTTCATCTCAAGCAAGTAATCTTGAAAGCCTAAAATCATGCCTATATATTTACAAAAATTTTAAGAGATTTCTGACAAATTCATAAGTAATATTTTTACTATATTATCTCAAATTATACTTCCTCCGTCTCACAATACTTATCGCTTTAGAAAAATTAGTTTTTTCATATTACATGTGGTTTTGTATTACCAATGCAAATTAAGAAATTTTTTTAAGATTATCCTTATTAATTTTACATTTTCAATACAAATTTAATTTAGTTGTTTTTATGATTTGTCAAGTCAAAGAGTATAATAGTTAAGTCAACACAAACTTAAGACATATTAAATGCATTCTAAATCCGTATGCAAAACCTTAAACGACAAATATTATGAGAGGAAGAGAGTAGTAGTCAATTTTATTTATATATATATTATTTATTACTAATTAAATTAATGATATTTATATTTTTATATAATTTATTTATTTAAATACTTATTATTTACTTAAAATAATTTATTAAAAATAAAATTTTATAAAGCTAATAATAACTGTTATTTATATAATTATAGAATAATTTTCTAAAACCTCATGATCGGTCAAAATTATATCAATTTAAGATGAGAGGAATATTATAAATATAATATAATATATTTTTATAATATATTATAAATATAATATATTTATAATAGGAATATTATAAATATAATATATTTTTTTTATCAAAACAGTGTAAATTAAGGTCAAATTACATATATACCATTTTTTAAGTACCATTTTTCATAAATGTTATCTTAGGAAAGAAATCCCAACAATGTAATCTTTGATGATTATATTCCCTATATTGCCACATATAAGTTTTTTTTACATTTTTTTCTTTAAGTTGTCACCTTATGGTCAACTTGTAGTAGAAAAATAAAGATGAAAACAAGTTAACAAAATGATAAAACAAATAATTAAAAAAATAAATAATCAAACTCTAATTCCTAAATCAGTAATACCTACCGCCGTCAAATTCCGTCAAATTGAATACAGGAACAAAGTCGACCAAAAGTTGACAAAAAATTGACTACAAAGATGACAACAAGTTGACAATAGCTCAGCAAGTAAAACTTTATTTTTCAAACAAAAAATGTGCATTATTGTCAAGTTAACTAAACAAGAGAAACGACAAAAAAAATAATAAGTTGACAACAAATTGACAAAATATTCATAAAAAATTACAAAAACAAACAGCAAAAACCATTTTTATTGTATAAATGTTTATGTAATGGAATATTTCAAACAGAAGCAGATTATCCTAATGAAGATAACTATACGAACCACCAGCATGCTGAGTCAACACTATAATCAGGTCCAGCACATTCTCACGAAACAAAAGCTCTATAAATCTGTCTCTTAGAGACAGAAGTTTCGACGCAGAGTATCCAACTTTCTGGGACAAAGAAATGTCTTGAATAGCTGGAACATTCCGAAAGAAAGTGAAAACCAGTTGGACCAATTTCCAATCATCCTCGCTAAATGCTTCACTACACTATACGATTACAAATATACAAATCAGATTGCTAATGTTGCAGAAAATCAATATACAGAATGAACTAAGAAACTCTGCATGATTATTCTACAATTAAAATCAAACAAAAAGGAAATAATTGTCTTTCTCACCGTTCAAGATTTTCAAGTGAATTTTCAAGAAGTGAAGCAATAACTATGATTATTTCACTATATACGAGAGGGAATCGGAAAGGAAACGGAGAGGTGGAAGGAGAACCTTGTGCGTTACCTCTGCCCAAGCAAATCGATGGAAAAAAAAAATATAGGTCACGGTTGGATTGATTGAAGGAAGCAACGTTGAGATTAGGGTTGCGAGTCTTCATAGTCAAAAAGGAATCAATGAAAATTTGAGAGGGAGATTGGTGCAGTGTATAAAAAAGGGCAAATTACATAAATATCTATCTTAACCTTTTTAATTGCACTTTTTTGAAAAAACTTAAAAAATTACACAAATAATTTTTACTTTACATTTTATACTTTAATCCTACAAAACAACAAGATAAAAACTATTTTGATTAAAAGATAGAAAAATTTTAAAAGTATCTTAAAAGTAATTAAATAGTTTATATATAATAAATATGAAAAAAAAAGTTTAAAACAACAAAAAAGAAACTTAAAAATGTAAATAAAACATTGTTCGTGCAATATTAAAGTAGTTTATGCAATATTAAAGTAGAAGGTGCAATATTGAAGTAAAAGATGGTGTAGGGTATAATTATCCCTATAAAAAATGATTAGGAAGTCCTTTCTATTATAATAATTACAATGGTGAGGGGATGAGAGAAGGAGAGAGATCATCGTAAGTTTTAAAAAATGAGAGTGATGTGTGAAAAAGAGTGTTTTTAACTCAATATATATATGTAGTAAAGATGGTAATAGTTTCAAAAAATGTCATTATAGGAACATGTTTAGTTTGGATGATATATAAGGAAAATAGATATTTTAAGATGGCACTCCGTGACCTTTGTTTGTAAATTAAACTTTTCATTAAGGGGCGAAGAAAATTATTCTCAAAAAAAGGTACTCCCTCCGTTCCTAAATAAGTATTCATTTAGACTCAAAATTTTGTTCTAAAATAAATGTGCTTTTAGAAATTTAACACACTTTTTTTCTCCAAATTATCCCTCATTAAATTCCGTTTTCATTATCTAAAAACTAAAGAAATTTCGTTTTTCCAATACTAGGACCAATAAAGCTCTTTAGTATTAAATGTTTTTTAACACTACAAAAACAAATGCATAGGAACATTAAGTTTTAAATAAAGGCAAAATAATCTCTTTTTACTTACTAAAGTCATTTCTTAATCTGTGTACCCATTGTTAAATGAACACTTATTGAGGAACGAAGGGAGTATTTTTTTTGTAGTCTAAATTTAATAAGTTTGGACTACTATTAAATCATATGCCCTTACTTTCATGCATACGATTTTGTTAATTACAAATAAATGATTGGATGATGATGGTGTAATGATTTGTATTTTGAAAAGAGAATGAAATCTGTGAAAATAATAAATGTAATGATTAATGTTGTGTGAAAAAGAATATATAGTTATTCTTTTGTGAATAAAAAATTAAATAATATATATAATTAATATATAACAAATGATATTACTATTTATTAAATATTATTATGAAAAAATGTAATAATAAAAAATTAATATTGTATAAAAATAAAGGTAAAAATATAAAAAATATATATATGAAAATTTGTTGTAATTATTATAAAAATAAAAATATTATCATTAAAAGTTGACATAATTAAAAATATAATTTAAAATAGAAAATAAATTACTGAAATTTTGTAATTTTAACTGGAAAGGAATCATCTTTTGTAGATGACTCTTCAAATTGGTAAAAAGAAACTAAAATGAGATAATTTAACCAATATTGAAATAATCAATTTGCAGCCTGCCTGTAGGGATGCTTATCTTTACACTAAATCAACCAATATTTTTTTTGCCGTTAAAGGTGTTAATTAATTTAATTTAAACTATATACTTCATCCGTTATTAAATAAGTGTTCATTTAGCAATGAACACACAGATTAAAAAATAACTTTAATAAGTAGAAAAATACTATTTTACCCCTATTTACAACTCAGTGTTCCAATACATTTGTTTTTGTAGTGTTAAAAAACATTTAATACTATCACCTAGCGCGTTCATCAACTGGCGTAAGCTTGTTCGAGCTTAACCAGAGATCTTGAGTTCGATTCCTGGGTACGCAGTTGCGTTAAAACTCGGTTGGGAGAGTTTTGCCGCCCTTGTGGTACTGGCCGGCTCGAACGGGGATTAGTCTGGAGTGCCCAAGATACCTCAGGGTCAGACAAAAAAAACATTTAATACTAAAGAGTTTTATTAGTCTTAGTTTTGGTAAAACGAGATTTCATTAGTTTTGAAAGAATGAAAACAGAATTTAAAGAGGGATAATTTAGAGAAAAAGTGTGTTAAATTTCTAAAAATATACTTATTTTAGAATAAAATTTTAACTCTAAATGAACAGTTATTTAAGAATAGAGGGAGTACTATTTTGTCTCAGATTTAATTATATATGCTCTTCGAAGTGAAATCAAAAAAAAAAAAAAGTTTCTTAGCATTTTGAGTAGTGTTCGTTTTTTTTTATTTTTATATTGTTGATTTTTTCAAGTGCGTTATGATTTACGATTTTAAATAAAATGTCAATATTTACAATTTATTTTATTTTGCTGCTCTATTTTTACTTTGTTTGCATAATGCATACGACCAAATTAAATATAGCTAAATAACTGTCCATTTTACCAGTCAGCAATTGATTATTCTTACCAAGAAAATAGCAGGTTCGAATTCTCGTTAGTTCCCTTAGAGTGAAGTATATATAAATATCACTATTCTATTCCAGTAGTTTTGCCTAATTTTAAACTGAAGCATCGTTCTCTCACACTAAATTTTTTTCCAAAATAAAAAAGAATATTTTTTTCAAAATTTTTTTTGTCAAAAACCCAATCTCATACGTGAAGAAAAGAAACCCAAGAGGGGTAGCCCACTGGCGTGGGCACCTTAGGGGTTTCGATCCCACAAGGGTTTGAATCCGCCTGAGCGCAAAATCCCCCTGGGCAAGCTCCATTGCTTTCCGGAGCGAGTTCGAATTAGTCTCAGCCAATATGTCGGGATACCGGGTGGTTCTCAAAAAAAAAATAGGTGAAGAAAAGACTATATAAAGAATAAAGTCCCCAGTTGAAAGTATTGAAGAAGTCACCGGTTCAGCACCAAAGAATATATAAACCCGTCGTGAGTTTAGAAATCCACCATTATCAATTCCCTCTTCAAGCTTCTAATAAACCAGCATTGCCACTGCACCTCATTCTCTTCCCATCCATATACAGCCTTCACACTTTTAAGTTTTAACTATATATGGCTTCATCATCATCACCTCCACAACATGCGGTGGACATTAATAAACTATATGTGGCTTCATCATCATCACCACCACCACAACATGCGGTGGACATTAATAAACTATCGGCTTCTACAGAAAAGCCATTGCTGATGTTACCTTCTTTATCTAGTAAGCACAGTATCTACAGAGCTCCTATTGGAATGAGGTCATTAAACGAAGAGCACTTCACGCCGCAAGTAGTTTCAATCGGTCCAATTCACTACCGTAACAAGAAGCTATGGGGAAATGAACATCTGAAAAAAAAGGTACCTTGCAGAGTTTCGCCAATATACGAGGATAAGTTTGGAGATGTGTTATGAACTTATGCTAGATCATGAGAGAAGATTGCGAAATTGTTATATTGTTGATTTTAGTAGTGAAGATTTTGTGGAAGTTGATTTTAGTAGTGAAGATTTTGTGGAAATGGTATTAAGGGATGCTGCATTTCTTATCATGATATTAGTATACAATTCTTTTAGAACATTGATAAGTTGCAGCGATCAAATTTTCGGAAAACCAAAAATGATACGAGAAATAATTTATGATGTGTTGCTGCTAGAAAATCAGCTTCCCTTCTTTATTTTGGAGGATTTGTACAAGGTATCCAAATTTCAAAGCATCGTCAAGAGCAAGTCCCAACCAAAATTTGACGAGGAAACAGCCATGACTGTTTTTGCTTATGAACTTTTGAAAGACTTCATGTCTCCAATAGTTCCAGAGCGACATCCTCCCTCTAATAAGCCAGAACACATTCTAGACCTATACAAAAGCTGTTTAATACCTGCAGATTGGAATCCTGAAAGACATGCGGAATAATTGGAAGGTAATTTTGATAGAATGGAAGGAAACTTTGAAAAAGAAGTACTTCAAAGTTTCATGGGTCATTTGTTCAGTCACTGCTGCTGTTCTTCTACTTGTGCTCACCATTGTCCAAACAATATTCACTATCCTCCAAGTTGTTCTTCCCAAATAAGGATTACAATCTTTATTTGTTCACTCCCTTATTTCTGTTCAACTTTCAGTAATCACCTTCCTCTGTATTGCTTTGCTTGCACAGAACAAATGTTATTATGTAATTTGGATTTTGTCCATTGTTTTTTTCTCAGCACGAGAGCTTCATCGAATCCTGAAATGGTTCAGATTGAGAGGGGTGGATGCGTTGCTAAGGAAAAGAACCATTGTTGTTTGCACATCTGTCCATTTTTCACACTAATATTATAATTTGTGAGTACACGTTTATGACAAGATACGAATGACACGAATCACTCCATGCCTAATTAGCTGTAGTTCTGATTTCATTTTCTCCGCCAATGGTATAAAACTATTCAGATGTGAGAAAATTACAAAATCAAACTTTTAAATGGATGAAAGAAGACACAGGAGAGAGACACTATCAGAAACATGTCCAAATGCATTGAACCCAAGTCTGGATGGAGTCACGGGAAAAAAAAAAGAAATTAAGAAAAATATATAAATTTTTGTTCTTGTATGCTCAGATTGTAACAAACTGGCAAGACAAACATTTGAACCTCATTTACGGATTTATAAATTTTTGTAAAGGTTGTGCTATTTAAGTAAAAAAATTGCAATACATATTTAAAATAGATAAATTGGCACGACAGTTTCGATTTTCGCTCCTACGCCGGCAATAAAAAAACAGTATTACATAAATAAACAGTGCAACAAAAAAGGAAAATATAAGTGGAGGTACAAAAAGAGGACGGTCGTAACTATCAATAGAAATAGATAAATACATAATTTTAATCTATTGTTGACATTGAGAAATTATATTATAAGAATTGTCCTTAATAAAAATTCACTTTATATTAAAATTATCAATTATATAAAAATTAAACTGTTTTTTATGAATTTTTTTTGTTTGAATTCTGATATTTCTGATCCACTGGGCCGAGACTAATCTGATTTGGAAAGAAGTTCTGGGTGGTTAGGTTTCATTTCCTTCTCAAGCGGCGTTGTGAAGGAGCGAACTGCGATATGTCCTATCAAATTCAGTCTCAATCACCACTGAACTAAAACATTCTTGGCGTTTTTATGAAAAAATTAAAGACACATACCTCTACCACACTAAAATTTGATAAGTTAGGAGGAAAATACCACTATTTGCATAGTTAATAAGAAGGTCCTATTGAACAGTATCATCAATTGCTTAATATGTCCAGAAAAAATCAGTACGGACCACACAATTTGCTTTGATAAGAACTGAATTTAGTAATATATAATAATACATTTAAGTGGCAGTCGCCAGATTTTACTTGATTCTCTGACAAATCTCTTGTATTTTTGCAACAAAATTTAATTTTTAATCTATATTTAGAATTTTGTCATAATAGGAAAGAAATTGATGTGAGTGAGTGATTTCTTTGTTTGGACTCTCGCTCACTATAAAAACCATTATTTTAAGGAAGGTTTTTTATAATAAAGAATCAGAAACAGTAATTCGGTCCAACTTTTTTCTGGGTTCATTGTATTTTCTCTCTCTAACCTTATAAGGAGAAAACCAAATAGAATTCTCATTCAATTGGTCTTCTTTTCAAAATCCATATTTCCTAGGGTTTATTCATTTTCGCTTCAATTATTTTAACATAGATGGGTGTATTGGAAGAAGTTGGAGCTGAAATTTGGTAAGTTTTTTTCCCAGTCTATCTTCCCATGATAGAGGTTGTATCTTTATGTGATTTGTGTTTGGGAGATATTCTTATTTTTTTCTTGTTTCATGAATAGTTATTGTGGTTTTTTAATTCGATAGTATTGTTTTCATTTCGGTGGTAAATTTGCAGAATTTTATGACGGAATTTGATGTTTTGAATGAATTAGAGAATTGGGTTTTCAAAGATATGCGAGCTTCTGGGCATGATTTAATTTTTTTTTAATTCATTGTGAGATGTTGATGGAAATTTTGGGGATGTTGATGGAAATTTTGGGGAAGTTGACATTGTGAATGAGGAAAGTTCTGATTTTTATGAGGCATTGTTTGTTTTGTTGCTGGGAAATTTTGTAGCATTAGATTATTTGTTAATTGGGACCAAATGGTGTAATTTGTTGGTATGTAGTTTATAATAGGTTTGTGAAATTTGTCATCTTTTCCATTATTGTGCTTGTTTTCAAGCTTAGATTTTGTTTTCTATCTTATGTTTTGGCTGTCATTTTGGTGAGTATTCTTATGTCTTTGATTGGTGCTGGCGTTGATGTGAGTTGGGTCATTATTTGGCAGCTCGGATATTGAAGTTGATGATTTAAGGGATGATAATTTAGCAGAGAAAGATGTTAGTGATGAAGAGATTGAAGCAGAAGAATTGGAGAGGCGGATGTGGAAGGATCGGATTAAACTTAAAAGGATTAAAGAGAAACAGAAGCTTGCAGCCCAAGAAGCTGCAGAGAAGCAAAAACCAAAGCAAGCCTCTGATCAGGCTCGTAGGAAGAAGATGTCCAGAGCACAAGATGGGATTCTCAAGTATATGTTGAAGTTAATGGAAGTGTGCCAAGCACGTGGATTTGTATATGGGATAATTCCTGAGAAGGGGAAGCCGGTAAGTGGTGCATCTGACAATATAAGAGCTTGGTGGAAAGAAAAAGTGAAGTTTGACAAGAATGGGCCAGCGGCCATTGCAAAATATGAAGTGGAGTGTGTAGCCATGACTGAGGCAGATAATAGTCGTTGTGGAAATTCTCAAAGTGTACTTCAAGATCTGCAAGATGCAACTTTAGGATCTTTATTGTCCTCTTTAATGCAACATTGTGATCCTCCTCAGAGGAAGTATCCTCTTGAGAAGGGAGTTCCACCACCGTGGTGGCCAACTGGAAATGAAGAGTGGTGGACGAAACTTGGCCTTCCTGAAGGTCAGACTCCTCCATATAAGAAACCTCATGATTTAAAGAAAATGTGGAAAGTTGGGGTATTAACAGCTGTAATAAAGCATATGTCGCCAGATATAGCGAAAATCAGGAGACATGTCCGTCAATCAAAATGCTTACAGGATAAGATGACCGCAAAGGAAAGTGCTATTTGGTTGGGAGTTTTAAGTCGAGAGGAATCCCTCATTCGACAACCTAGTAGTGACAATGGCACATCAGGGATTACTGGTTCACCTAAAGGTCGCCGAGGTGAAAAGAAGCAACCGGCCGTCAGTAGTGAAAGTGATTATGATGTAGATGGTGCTGATGATGGGTTGGGCTCTGTTTCATCAAAAGACAACGGGAAAAATCAAGCAACAGATGTGGAGCCATCAATTAACATTCAAAATGAAACTTCCCAGCCTGTCCCAGAAAATGTGCAGGGTGAAAAGCATCGTAGGAAGAAAAGGCCCCGGAAATCAAGTGATGCCAATCAACAAACTGAACAACATGCTAGTGAGCTGTTACATTTGGAGCGGAGAAATGTCATACCTGATATAAACCACACGGATTCACAGCAAGTAGACCATCATATGAATGAGGCTCGGCAAAACCAAGATACAAATGCAGCGTTGAGGTCGTCAGAGAAAGGTCTTAATGATGAACTGAATTTACCTGCTCCTGTATTCGATTATATGCCTACGGTCCCGCCTACTAATGTTAATTCGACAGAGAACATGTATGTCGGTGAGAGGCCTGGTTATTATCCTTTGGCACACAATCCAGAGTTGCAACATGGAGCTATGTATAATATCTATAACCCACCCATGGATTTTGGATCCAGTCACACTCTTCCAATTTCTCAGATGGCAATGGATATACCTCAGATTACGCCAGACGATAATGCAGTCCATGGACTAGCACACAGCCATCAGGCTAGGCCTCATGATAACACAGTACATGGACCTGCACGCATGCCAGAGGATAGTGCAGTTCATGGATCAGCACTTCGTACGAATGCAAATACCATTGGTGGAGGCGAGTTGCATCATTTTGTGAAAGATACATTTCCCAGCGAACCAGAAAGACCTTTTGATAATCACTTTGAGTATACCTTTGATAACTTGACATTAGATTTCGAACCATTCAACAGTCCATTTGATCTTGGAATTGATACTTCAGACATCCTACTTGATGATGATGACTTGATCCAATACTGTGGTGCTTAGTTCTGACAAGATGTAAGCTACTATAATGCCTTTCTGATCTGCAGTTTATATTTACTTTCATTCGTGAATCGCGGCGTGTTAAATATTCTGACCCCATTGTTATGATTCAGGAACTACAAAAGCTAAGCTGCTGTTACGGAGCTGTTCAGGAGGAGTTCTTCCTCATCATTTTGGCACGACGCCAGCGCGGCAGCTTGTGGAAGTGCATTCTAGTGCTGTAAGTTATGAACACGACTGATTTTCATAACTAAATCAGTGTTCCCGGAGCAAGGAAATTGAAAGGGAACACTGGTGTTTTTGCCTTGTTTCTGGTTAACTGCATCAAGTTTCCTCATTCCAAACCACAGTTTGAGGAACCTCATGTAAATTGTCTGATTGTGTTACTTGATAAATGGATAATTATGCTGTTGAGTCTAATTATTCTAGGCAAGGTCAATTCATTCTGGAATTCGATACTCATTTTCATATTCTTTGTTGCAATTGACTGTCAGGAAAATTTATTCCAGCCATGTCTTAGCTGCTTCTTTGATGCTAAACTTCTCTGCATTGTACATTTATACTAATATAAATGAATGACTAGGGGTGTAATCAAGCGGAGCTTCTTTTGTGTTTGGCTTGGTAATAATAGGTTCTTGACTAAGTTTGTCAATAAATGAGCTAAGTTTGAATAAAGTATTAGGCTCGGTTTGTACATGAGCTGAGTTTGAACACTCCAAAATTCGGCTAGGTAAATCTCGCGAACACTATTTGTAAATTCTTAAGGTTTCACTTACCCTTTATGATTTAAGCTTAATGTAAAGTTCATATATATTATTTCTTTTTATTCATGAGCATTATATGATTTATATATAAAGTAAGGTTTTAAATGAGTCGAAGTGTTTGTAAATGGCTCGGTGAACAAGCTCGCAAATAAGCTTGTTAAAACTCGGGAACAAGATCGTTTATTAAACTCGTATAAACTCGTGAACATGCTTATTTACTAAACTCATTTAAAAAGCTCGTAAATATGTTTGTTAGCTCTAGAGTTGCAAAATTAGGCCCGGAACCGACAGGTTGGGCAGGTTCTGTTCTGTTCGGTTCGGTTCCTGAACCAGAACAGGACCGGCCTGGAACTGGCCGAACTGGCCATTTCCGGTTCCGGTTCCAAGGTTTATGGAATCGTGAACCGTCGGTTCCGAACCGGCGATTCGGTTATTTTTCGAAAAGAATCGGACTCAAACCGCCTGTTCCGATTCGGGCATTCCCCGAACCGTGAACCGCCGGTTCGGAACCGAAATCGGCGGTTCCAGCCCGTTTTCCACCTCTAGTTAGCTCGTAAAGTTTAAGCACATCAAACTTGAACAAAATTTTAGTCTTAATAAAAAACTCGAATTGAACTCGTGAAATATTAAATGAATCGAACTTAAAACATTCAAAAGTTCGGTTCAATTACAACCCCACAAACGACACTGAAAAATGAGCACCTTTGTTGTCGTAATAATACGAACGAACACAGAGATAAAGGCCTCTGATAAACAACACTGAAAATGAGCACCAACAACGGAGATGACTCCACGCGGCAGCCAATCATCCACGCCGTCATCAGACCGTACGAGGATGTCTCTGCCAACTGCGAAAACCAAGGAATATACTGCTGTAAATTTCTACTAGACTACTCTACCCCTTCCTTCCTTATCACTTCTTAGCAATTCCCTCTTGAAATTTCATAGTTCTATCAGAGGTTAAATGAGTCAATAAAATGGAGAATATCCCATTATGCATTTAATGACTTAAAAGGGTTCCACATTATAAAAATCTCAGCTTTGAAAGAACTACTGGATTGTTCTTCTGTGTGGGTCTGAAGAAAATGAAGTTTAGAAAAGCTCTCACATGGTTTTCAATCTTCTGTGTAGCCATTTTCATGGTGGTTTTGGTAACACTTGTCCCTGCTTGTAACCGTAAGTTCAAAATCAAAACTATGCCTTTTCCTCTCTCCATTTCACTTTCAAGTTTGGAACTTTGTTCCTGTCTTCTAACTGTGTATGGTCGGTCATAACAGTTATGCAAACTGGAACAACTATTGTAGAAGAGACTTCCAGGGCTACTCAGGTATATTATATGATCATCTATCATTAAAAAAACTCCACCTTTTCTGATCAAAGTTTCAAAAAAAAAAAGAGAATGAATCTTTATATTTGTCAAGATAGTTTTTTTTAATATGTTCTTGTGTATGATTAGGTTTTGAAGGAACTTGTGGTGAGGAAACTGTTATGGAAGAAATTTTCAGGTCCTGAAATGGAGGAATCTGCCAGAGAAGTACCCACTGGACCAGACCCTCTTCATCACCATTACAAACCAACAAAGCCATAACAAGCTTCTTCTAAGACCCTTCTGATACACATCAATGGTGGTCTATTATTGGTGGGACTGATTTTGCAGATGTTTATTTTTTCATTTCAGTTATTTGTGGGGTTAGTGAAAAGTACTGTTGATACATTATAGAGAATGAAGACCATAGATTAGTTATATGATTGATTGAGATACTTGTTTGATTTTGAAGATTTCATTTTGCCATACCAGAAAAGCTAGGCCAATGTAATGTTATATGCTTTGATTTGATTTCTTCACTGTTGTCTTCTGTGAACTAATCTGACAGTGATGTTTAGATTTTTTTAAGAGTATAGTTCAGCCGAGTTCACACGTTTTTATATCACAACAAGAAAAATAACAATTTTCCACAATGAATTCTATTGAAAAAATAAAAATTTTTGACGGAATTTATCAGAAATTCGGTCTTAAAAAAATGTTCAAGAACTTTTTGTTTGGTCAGAACCATCCATAACTAAAGTTTCTCAATTCTCATTAATAAACATTGACAAATACAGAAATTTAAATTGATAAATACATAAATTTAAAATTTCTATATATATAAAAAATAAATAAGTCAGCACAATAGTTTTGTGGTTCTCTTCTACATCAACAATAAAAGGAGGTTTATTAAAAGGAAAGACCACACAATATTGAAAAAAATAAGAGAAGAGTTAGAAAGAGTGACTCTCTCTTTCACCTCTTATTATTTTCGTCTTTGACGAGAAAAACTCAAGTACTTTCTTCAAATTTAACATATTAAAAATTTCAATTGGAAAGTTAATTATGTTAAGACCTATTGTAATTTTGTTCATGTGGAGGATATTTGGAAAGATATTTCAATACCAATAGACTTATTGTAAGTGTGTGTGTAATTTTGTAGTTAGGTTACAACTTTCTCATGTACTTGTGTTTACTAGTTAGTGAGATGTTCATATCATTTATATGGAGAAAGATTCCTAACATTACACCAAGTGGAGGGATCTATTATTTTCTATAGAAAAATTATAATATAAATCTCTTTAAGAAGAGATCCATTAAAATCTTTAATTATTGAATTAAAATGTATAAATTATATAAAATTAAAATTATTTACTAATAAATAAATTAATATATAAATTTGTTTTTATTATAAAAATAATCACTAACTCTTGTATCAGTGAACTCACAGTAAGTCAAGTTGAGCTACTTCAACTGACAAGTGATGATCTTAGAATTCTATTTGTGTTTATCGATGCGAATTCGAATTATGTCCAATTTGTTGGTGGGAGTAAAATTCTCAGTACTTACTTGGTGGTTTCATGTTCATAAGGAGATCTCTTTTCATTAGTGACGGTAGCGGTGCAAGACCGTCCTATGGGTAGGACTTCTTACATGCCCTATACGTGGATCCTCTACTAAACATTCGCTCCCTAACCGATTTGTACTATTTTTTTTTATAAAAAAGTGAACCCATAGTAATTAGTGAAAAAATCTCATTCTTATACTTTTTTTCACAAAAGAAATCTCATTCTTACACTTTTTTTCACAAAAGAAATAATACATTGGGAAAGTTCTAGATAGTGAAGGTAGGCAAAATAAATATCTCCATCTTGTAAAATACAAAAACTAATATGCTATGAATGGAAAGTTCTAGATAGTTTATAGAAGGCAAAACTTAAAATATCAAAAAGCAAAAAGAAGAGAAAATATCCCACAATCATCACCCCCAAATATCTCCCATTAATATCCCAGTTGAAAAGCCAAATGAAATGGTTCTCCAATCATCATTGAAAACTCTCTCCAATCATCACTTTCTTCCATAAATATTGCTTCTTCAACCTCTTCCCTCACACAATCAAACTTCCCCATTATACATTCTCTCACATTTGGTTAACCCAAAACATCTAAAAAAAACTCACACTTTCTTGATTTTTGAAAGTTACAAAAGAAAAAAAAAGTCTTCAATTTTGAGTAAAAGAGGAAGAAAGAAGGAAACTTTCTTCAATTTTGTTTGATTCTTGAAAAACGGGGACTTTCTAACTTTCTTCAATTTTGTTTGATTCTTGAAAAGCAGGGACTGTCTTTCTGGGCTTTCTTGATTCTTAACAAAAAACGAACTTTCTTAATTTTATTGATAATTGAAAGTTAAAAAACGCAGCTTTCTTCATTTTGTTGATTGAAAAACCAAAAGGAGGACTCCTGTTTTTTTTTTGAAAATATCAACTCCGCCGCCGATGTCCGCCTCGTCAGAGCTCCCGACACCGATACTGGAGTCAGAGCAATCCCAGCTCCTCCAAACAATCTCAACAGAGGGAGGATACGCGTACGTAAGCATGACAACACTGGCCTCCGGCGGCGACTTTCGGGCGGCGGAGGCAGCGCGTGAGATGGCGTGGGAGCAGCTGCACTCGGGTCCCTGGCACTCAGTGTTACCGGTGTGGAGAGACGCGTACTCAATGGCGTGCTTACACTTGTCAAAGTTTCATTTTAGAAGTGGGGAGTGGAAAGAGGCCTTGAAAGTGTTGGATATGGGGTTGATAATGGGGGGAGTTTTGCTGAGGAAGGATTTGGAGAAGTGTGTGGAGGTTGTAAGTGAGAAATGTAGGGGAAAAGAGAGTGTTCTGGAGAATGATAGTGGAGGAAATGTGGAGGTTGTTGAAGAGGAGGTGATGCTTATTTTCTGATTATTTTTGTTGCTTTCTGTTCTTGGTTGTCTTGGAATTGTTGATTGAGTTTTCTGTTTAAATATTTCTGAAAAAGTTGAGATTTTTTTTGGATTCTGTGTTTATGATTTACTTGATTGTTAATTGTGCTGTTCTGTTCTTGGTTCTTGGTGAATCTCAACTGTGTTAGCTGAGTTACTTGCTTGTTTATTTTAAATAGGAACCCTAATTGCTTTGGATTTTGTTTTTTGAGAAGAAGTAATTGGAATTTATGTCTTCATTTTCAGTGGCTTGGAAAGTTGCTGTGTTCAACTAGCAGAACGTAATCATTCTTTTTTTTGGTTATAAATTATTGCTGGAATTCAATAATCACAGTTTATCTGTTTCACCTGTGTCAGGATCTATAAGTTTAGGCTTAATCTCAAGGTTTTTCTTTCAATGTTTCAGCTTAAGAATGTTTTGCCGGTGAAGTCTTTGTCTTGCCAAATTGTGCCGAAGAGGTCTGCTCTGTCTTTAGAGGGATTTCTGCAAGATTATTTTCAGTCCGGTACTCCGGTCATAATTAGTGACTGCATGGCTCATTGGCCTGCTAGAACTAAGTGGAATGATATGGTGTATCTGAAAAGAGTTGCCGGTGATCGAACAGTTCCCGTTGAGGTAATAATTGATCTTTAGCTGCCGATTTTGAGTAACTTTCAAATGTGAAATGAGAACTGGAACTTCTGTTGTTCTGCAAACTTCCTTTGCGAAACATAGGGAAACAATTGCCTACTGGATCACTTGTGTTTAGGAAAGAGATTTAACTTTCAGAGCCTTGATTGAATATATTAGGTTGGGAAGAACTATCTGTGCCCTGAGTGGAAGCAAGAACTTATAACCTTTTCAGAGTTTCTTGAGAGGATGAAGTCCAACGATAGTTCCGCTCCTGGCTTGACATATCTTGCCCAACATCAATTGTTTGATCAGGTTCTATCTCTTTGTACGGACTTCAAATTTATGGATAAAGAATCCACTGCTGTAATCAAAATCTCTTGAACTCATTAATTATTAACATGGCAGATAAATGAGTTGCGAAATGATATTTGCATTCCGGAATACTGTTTTGCCGGCGGTGGAGAGCTTAGATCTATTAATGCTTGGTTTGGTCCAGCCGGGACAGTGACGCCACTGCATCATGATCCGCACCATAATATACTTGCTCAGGTTTTACCTGTGAACATTGTGAATATATATTTTAATATTTTTGAAGCTCCAATTGATTTACTTAAGATTTGATGATCTTCTTTTATGTTTAGGTTGTTGGCAAGAAGTATGTGAGGCTTTATTCTGCTTCATTATCAGAGGAGTTACGCCCTTACGGCGAAACCATGCTTCAAAATTCGAGTCAGGTAACTAATTTCTCGCCCTTACATCTTCGAAACAATGTTTCTGGCATCGCTCTTTCACAGTATTCTCGATGGTGGCCTGTGTAATCTTTTTGCAGGTTGATCTAGACAATATCGACGAGACGAAGTTCCCAAAGGTACTTGACTTGGAATTCTGGGATTGCATCTTGGAGGAAGGTGAAATGCTTTACATCCCGCCGAAATGGTGGCACTACGTCCGATCTCTAACGACAAGTTTTTCAGTTAGTTTTTGGTGGAGCAACACCAGTGAGTCAGTTGCTTCTTGATATTCATTCATTTTTTCTCGTGGAACTGAGGATGATAGAGCTATGTATCGTCTCCAACAGAGCACACAAGTAATCTTATGTTTCAACTGCTTCATTTGATTCCAACAAGGATGATAGTGTATGTGTTTGTATACGAACATTACAAGTAGAGAATCGGCATGATTTAATCACTTGTTTTAGTGACGATTTCTAGCCTAGATTAGCAGCAATGCTCATGCTTGTTTTGTTAGAATGCAATGCATCTTTATTTATTTGAATTGTCGTGTCGTCTCTAGCACTGTCTCTTCTTGTAGCAGACGAAAGAGGAAGCGACGAAGTCGATGTGTTGACTCGTTTATTTTTTACGCGTTGGTTATGGTGGCTGTCAATTTCAGCAACAGAGTGATGGTAGGCAGAAGTCATGTGAGGCCAAGAAATATGAACAACGTGATGACATTGATAGGCTTTTGATGGTAAAAGAGCAGCCTCTCAAGTTGCCCTTAACAAACTTCTTTTTTCCATTTTGATGCACTTGCAAGTTGGAACACTTTAAAAAAAGGTTTAAAATACATTATAATTTTATAAAAGTATTGTCATCTTTTTCATTTATTAATATATAAAATATGTTGGAAACCAATGAAAAATGGGCTTGTGTTCATCATATTCGCAAACTCGTGTTGGTGAGTAAATCATTGTGCGTAATCTTTCATATTCGTAGGTTCATATTCCTAAGCTCGACAGAAGAGAAGTTTAATTATTGATGATTAAAATGAAGGAATTTCCATTTCACCCCAAGCTCTATGACTAAGAGGTTTCTACAGTATTATAGGGTATTGCAAGTGGTCTTGTTAGAACATTTTTTTAGACTAATTCGATCATGTCGAGTTGGAAAAAAACTCGTAACTGAACTCAATTTTGCTAACTAATTGAGCCTCAATTTTGCTGAATCTTCCCTTCTGATACTGTCGTTTCTCTGGCTAACATTGCAGCTTGGAGAAAATCATCTAATGCTTTCACAGATGAACCAATGTAACCATTTTCACCTCTCACAGCATCCTTGATCATCTTCTTAATCTCACAAGCTTTCCTTCTTATTTCTTTCCCTTTATCTGAGTCACCTATCACCACCTCTATCTTAGCATTAATATCTTCATGTCTTACTGCACAATTCTTCCCCCTAGCAACTTCCACACAAACCCCTAACTCTTCTTCCAAGAACTTCACATTGAAGAATTGTTCACCTGCCATGGCCCAGCCAAGAAGTGGTACCCCACAGTTGAGTGATTCCAGGACTGAATTCCATCCACAATGACTTAAAAATGCACCAATTGATTTATGTGACAAAATTTCAACCTGTGGTGCCCATTGGTGAACTAATAACCCTCTTTTTGACTCGGTGATTCTCTGTTCAAACCCGTAACCATGAAGCTTGGAACTCAGAGTTTATATCAAAACCAATCGGAGGCCTAACAACCCAGATAAAGTTCTTGCCACTTTTTTCCAAGCCAATTGCCAGTTGCATCATTTGTGATGCAGAGATTGTGTTGTGCGAACCAAATGACACAAACAGGACTGAATTTTCAGGCTTTGAAATTTGAATCAAGCCATTCATTCAATACTTCCTGTGAAATTCCAGATTCCTTACCAGTACGTGAACGATTTTCATTAGACAAAAAAACAGGTCCTACAGCCCAAGCAGGCTTACCAAGTTTCCTCCTAAAATAGGACAAACCAACATGATCAAACTCCTCAACAGTATTAAACAACACTCCATTAGAATCCACCCATGCAGGTAAATTCCTCTTCTGAAACACAGACCAAGAATCACTCCCATCTGCCTCTAAAATACTCAAAGGAAGCTGAGTTCTATGAAGCTTTGAACCTCCCTTAAAATCCTCCAACACAAACTCATCAGACTCAACATTTCTATGAGGAAGTGACAACCACACAGAGTAATAACAAGCTAAACCAAATCCACCAGCACCACTAAATATAGCATGAAACACACCAAGTTCTTTAGCTACACTAACAGTCCAACCAAAGAATATATCAGCAATAATACAAAGAGGAGCCTTACCATGCTGTTGAGATATCCTTCTAATGAGACTAGTGAAAGAAGGTTTGAGAAAAGAGGAAGAATCAATGAGCTTGATTATGAGAGGATAAGGCAACATATCAGTGTTTTCTGAATTAGGAGGAAGACCATGAAGAGTGCTATCAAATGGGATTTCAACAAGTTGAATATTGGAAGATGGTGGAAGAGAGTTGAGTTTCTTGATGTTTTGAGGAGTATTGACAAAGGTTATTGTGTAGTTTTTGTTGGTTTGGTGTATTTGAAGAGCTAGTGCTAAGAATGGTATTATGTGACCTTCTGCCATGAATGGGAACATCACTATGTTCTCCTTTGATTCTTCCATTGTTGAGAGATGATTTGCAGTCCTGAGAGAAACACAGAAAGAGAGAATTTATGGTTTTTAGGAATGAGAAAGAGAGACGGTAGTGATGATAGGATGGATGATGTCTTGTAATCTCTATGAGATTGAGGATTCCAAATAAAATATTAAAGAGAGAGAGAGAGAGAGAGAGAGCTTTCAGGAGTTTAGATGCCTTGATTAATAAATGAAAACTAATTGCCAACAATGTAGAAATATTGTAATGGATGGAGTAGGTGGCAATTCAAGATATACAGTCGTGATCATAATCATGTCATGATTTTTTCTTATCAAAAATCATTATTTGTAATATATCATATCATAATTATATACCCAAAAATCGCGTTATCGGGTCAGAAATTGCAGGCACTAAGATGGTTTGTATTTAGTGTAGATATTGTCTCCTTATTTCTTATAAACCCTTTAGGTAAACATTCATTGATCTTGAATTCAGAGGTTAGATCAAACTCCGTTGGAGGCCTGACAACCAGATGAAGTTCTTTCTGGTTTTCTGCAGTGCCATTCTGCATCATCTGTGACATTGAAACTGTACTATGAGAACCAAGTGATATGTATAAAACTGAACTAGGAGGTTTCTTCATTCTTGAAGCCATTTCTTGACAATCTCCCACTGCATGCTGGATTCTTACCCGCCACGGTCTTTGTCGTCTGTTGATAATAGAGCAGGACTACCAGGCCACACCCCAAGAATTCCAATCCGATTTCATCAAACTCCTCCATGAAAACCCGTCAGAGTCCAACCACTCGTTAAACAATCTGTTCTGAGTACAAACCCACGGATCAGTACTTTTTGAAAGCTTGAGAAATTCTGGAATCTCATTGACATGAATCAGAGAAGTTTCGGGGAAACCAGATAGTGGAGACACATCATCAAGTGCTTCCATGTTCGGTAAATTCAAAGCAAGAGCGTGTTCACAACTCACACGCCATGCCATAACCTCCACCAGCATTAAGCCCTGCGTGGGATGCCAGAAACTCGGGAGCAATCTTTGCAGTCCAAGGAAGGAACAAGTCAGAGATTATGCAAAATGGAGGTTTATCTAGTTCATGGAGAAGATGAGACGAGAGAGGTGCAGAGATGACATTGGTGTTTTCAGCATTGGGTGGAAGGCCATGGCTAGAGTTGTCGAACCATTCAGATCATTCAAATATATAACCTATTTAATTTCAGTTAAAGACAGAACTACAATATGTCATACTGGTAATTCTGCAGAATAGTAATTCATTTGAGATTAGTGGTAACATACAGAAGGAAGAAACAAGAAAGATACCAGCTCTAAACCAAGATTTTGTGTCATTGAAGAACCAATGCCCACCTATCTTTATCAATCAAGAGACCAAAGTGTCAAATATCATCTTCGTACTGAGCACCTGAAATAGGTTAACTAGCATATCAGAAACACCATTATTGAAGCTTTCTAAGTAATAAGCGAAGGGAATGAGATCCGAACCTTGTTTAGATATAATCTCACGCGCAATCTTCAAGATCATCGTTAACGATTGCCTCTCTTGCTCATTCAAGTCATGAAAATCCATCCCACTAATTTGATCTACCATCTTTCTACAGGTTACAACCTGCACAAATTTCATGAACAATCATCGTAAATAGCCAGTCGACTTATACACATGCCACAATAGCAAACTCAATCCATAAAAATTCAAACACATGAACGAGCAAAATTCTCACCATTCGCTCAATGCTATCTTTCAACACGCGTGAAACATCATGATCAGTCGGCTGCAAAGTTCACAACACGAACAAATGAACATTATCGGATATAACGCCTATTTATGAAGCTAAATTGATAAATTTCCCAATGCCAATTCACTCACCAATTTCCGTTGTCCGATAATAACACCACAACTTATCTCTCTAATCAAAAGAAATGTCCGAATTTCCTTATCATTCAAGGTGGAAAAATCAGCAGAATTCACATAGCTCATTATCTTTTTACACGCATTGATTCTCTCATCCTGGTTTCTCTTCAACTGATGGTCCGTTAACATCCTACAAAACACAAACACTTCCTCGCAAAACAGCCAAACTTCACTTTAAACTAGCAAACAAACGACCTGTCGTCTATCTCAATTTAAAAGACGAGCCATTCAAAACGAACAACTATCACAAGCTAACAAAAATAAATTAATTAAATAGAGAAAAGGGATTTACGCAGATTGTGGAGAACAAGAAGGGGCATTGCCGTCACGGAACATGGCATCGACGAGATACTGAAGGCCAGGAGATTTAACCGAGCTTTCATCGGGATTTTGGTCAGGAGCTGAACTTGACAGTGTCGTTTCCAGTAGTACGATGTCGTTTTGTGCTGGAGTTTCTTCTTGGTCTTGTTTCTGTTGATGCTTTGGTTCTTCTGTTTGGATTGTTTCCTCCATTTTTCCTTCGTCTTTCACTGTTTCGTCCTTTTTGTCTTCTTGTGCAGTTTCGCTCATTTTGGATTAAAAAGACGACAGATCAGAGTTTTGAAGCTGTAATCGGCGCTGAGGTGATGATATTAGCTCAAGTTTGCTGATTTCAGGGGCTTGATTGTAAATTTATTCACCTCTCGGGGCTAGGCCCAACTAGACAAGATCACGTTTATTAGCCGCCGGTTCAAACATGATTTAGACGGTTCGGTCAAACAGTTGGTTAAATGATTATGGTTTTACGGTTTGAGCGGTTCAATTTTTTCGTAAGTAAATATTTTAAATTTTAACTTAATCGAGTCAAACATAATAATTGTTTGATAATAACTAAGCACAAACCGACACATTTTTAAATTTAACAAACTAACTTCATCAATTAAAAGAAAGAAAAATTTATAAATAATTACAAATAATAATTGATTGAAATAGAGTTAGAAAAAATGCTTAAAATTATATGAAAAAATCTTTTATTATTAAAAAATACATGAAATGTTTAATGTTAAATTTAAATTAATCAACAGTTTGAAAAATTCCAAACCTTAATTTTAACCGAAATGTCACATTACTCATAACGTTTTTTCACAATTCCTTTTTGAATAGTTTTGGTTTTTTACTATTCGATGACGGTTCGGTTCGGCGTTTTCAGTTCATCTTGGTCTTGTCCACATATTATTGGATAATGTTGGGCTAAATGGGGCATATTATTATTGTTATTGAATGCATATAACCAAAAAGGTTAGGAAAAAAATCATTTAGAAAATTTCAACACGATACAACATATTTGGACACATAATATTAATGACAATTGTATTATTGTAAGAAAATTCAAGATATTTATTTTTATGAAGTGACCGATAATTTAATATGTTTATATTTTATTATTAATTCTCTATGTTTGCACACTTACAATGTATTTAGACGAGAGTATATGGAGGCATGTGGAGATTTTATAAATAAATGTAATAGAAAATCTCATTTGAGAAAAAAAAATTAAGTATAAAGTAAATATTTTAGATGATTTTAAAAATCTTTAAAATTTTAACCTTTCAATATAGTTTTTAAAATCTTTAAAATATTTTAGATGATTTTAAAATTCCTAAATTTTAACCTTTCAATACAGTTTTTACTCTTTATTATTTTACTTCACCTTCTTGTATACCACAAATAATAATATTTAATAGAAAATACTACGAACGAGGTTATGACGTAATTAAGACGAATTGAAAACGAGGCGTAATCTTGGATAGTGCATTTTATTATCAACACCAATGCATGAATTACCATAATTACAACTTTCCATGTGAGAACCTTAAAATGCATATAAAAGAGATTAATAGCATACAATTACTCTTAATTACCAACATTTTTATACCTACAAATTACCTTACATCTCAAAACTCTATCTTGAACATAAAATCCAGGCATTACCATGATCTTCACCCTGCTCGGACACTGTGATGATCTTTGTCTGTCCATGAACATATCATCCATGTAATGTGAATCAAAACTTCTGTTCTCTTCAACTCTTAGAATTGTTAATGGCGGACTGAATGAAAATGCTAGCAAATGAAGCAACCATATGCATTTAGAAGCAACAAAGAATGCTTGAAGAAGCTGTTCTGGCCATGGTCTCGTCCAATTCATTGCTGTAATAATGCCACTCATTTTCTGATCACAGAATTTGCTGAAATCTTCACTGTAATACTTTGTTCCTTTCCTTAGAACTTCATTCCAGCTTAGGTTTCTCAGCGCAACGAACGATGAGAACTGCGCCTGCCGATCTTGGTGAGGGTCTAGTAGCTTTGGTGTGCCGTTTTTCTGGAACACGCAGTTCTCAAAATCCTGGTAGAGTGACTGGTTTATTATTGCTTCCAAATGGTATAGCACTGCCTTGGAGTATTTTGAGTTTATGGAGAGTTTATATGGTTGTAATAGCGTGTTCATGTTGTCCATATGGGTCGAATCTGTTTCGTCGATATGTGCTATTAATGTCTTGCAGAATTGTTTCACTGATAACCTTGCTTCGGATACAATCTGCAGGAAACCTTCTGTCATTACTTCTTCAGTTACTGGCATTAAGTTTTCTGTATTTGCATCAGTTTTCGCTCTTCGCGGAAGGCTTCCAAGCTTGTCAACTGGTGTTTCTTTTGCTTGTGTTGCTTGCTTCAAAGCTCTTTTTAACTCTTCACAATAACTTTCTAAGTACTCAAGTTTCTGCCTTAGATCTCCCATTGAAGTCTTCATCTCCGCAACTTCCATTAAGGCCGCGTCTCTATTCTCATTCGCTTCTATCAACTCTCGCTTCAATGTTTCAGCTGACATTATCCCCAAGTCCTTAAAAATCTGCGAAACTTCCTCTGATTCTGTCCGGTTTGGTGAAGTCTCGCTCTTGTGCTTCTTCTTAAACTTAGGAAACAACCATGAAATCATTCCCCTATTCTTTGGCTGTGATTGCATAGACGAGTGAGAATCCGTCATTGGCACAATAATGCTAGAGTTCTTCTGATTCCTTGTCAGTTTTTCTGGCTCAGAAACTAAAGTAGCCGGCTTGCATCGATTGCAAGACGACACGGACTTGAAATCGGTCAGGCTGTTTCTCCGACTAGACCTATGCAATTCTGTTCTAGGAGATGTGAGGAGCACAGTAATGTTGTTTGCAGAAGAACCTGTAACAGATTTCTGATCTTCAAAAGGACACAAATGGGAATCAACACTTGCCAAACCAGAAGGAATTCCCTTCCTTGATGATGAACTCTCCTTTCTATAATCAAACAAAACATTCTCGTTTCCATTTTCGCCTTCTGTTCCATATTCGTCCCAACCTTCTGATAATGTTCTTGATTTTGTTAGAATCTGATTATGTACAGATGGTACTTCATCTTCATAACTCTATAAAACAAGAACTCTAATTATGAAACCAAGAACAATTATTAAACAAAAGACCAATTATACTCATTAAAAAAAAAGATATGACATTACTGTTGAATAACATATTGGACCAATTATACATGATATATGACTTTAATTAGAAGCCTTGTCACTGTCAGATTCTGGAGGAGTTAAATTCCATGGCTACAAATATCAAATCTTAAACTTTCAATTTCGCATTCCTTGTGGTACATAAATGTTGTGAAAATTAAGCAACCATGAAACTTGCTTACACTAAACGAAATGAACAGAAAATTAAGGAATTTATGAAAAACTCACAGGGGTAAAAACAGGGTAATCTTGAGCAGAGAAATGAGAAACAGGACGTGAAACTGGTGAAGGAGAAGGGAATCTGAGATTAGAGGGACTACTTCCTTGCATTAAAGCAGCATGGAGAGCTCTAAGCTCCACTGCTTTAGCAATGGCAGCTTGTATTTCTTTCCTGTTAAGTTCACGATTGTTGTTGTTGGAAGAATTCGTGTCATGGCTTTGAAAGATTTGAGCTGCAGCCATGAGAAAACAGAGCAAGAAACAGAGAAGATGAGCATATAAAACCAAACTATGAAACCATGGTAAACAACAACTTGGATTCACAACTGGGTTATCTTGGATTTTATTGTTTTAGAT
>CANYCX010931593.1:0-12476 GCA_948193385.1 Breynia disticha f. nivosa | reverse complement strand
CCAAGGAAACTACGTACTTTCATCACATTTCTAAGAGCTCCCCACTCTTGCACTGCTTTAACCTTACTCAAATCCAATTGTACCTCTTATTCTTAGATAACATGCCCCAAAAACACCACCTCTCGCATCCAAAACTCACATTTGTCAAACTTTGCATAAAACTATTTTTCTTTCAGTAGTCGCAACACTTCCCTAAGATGCTCCTTATGTTCCTCCTAATTCCTCAAATACACCAACACATCATCAGTAAACACCACCACTGTTACACACTCGATCGGATAAACCACTTCTCTAAAAGCTCCTTTAATTGTCTCTTTAGTTCTTATAATTCCACCACTGCCATCCTCCATGGTGCTACTGACACCGACATCGCTCTTGGTATTGTTTCAATTTCAAAATAAACTTCCCACAGTGGCAGTAATCCCAGTAGCTCATTCAGAAACACATCTCAAAACTCACGCACCACCTCTACATTTTTCACCTCCACTCTCGCTTTGCTCAAATCTATCACACATGACAAGTATGACTCGCATCCTTCTCTTATCAATTGAGCGGCCATCACCACTGAAAAAAGAATAAAAAGGTATAACCTTTCGCTCACCCACTAATAGAATTCTCCATTCTCCTTACACTTCAACAAACACCTCTTTCATGTATAAATCCACTACTACTTTATTCCTGGACAACCAGTCCATGTCTAAAATAATCTTAAACTCGTTCATCCATAAAACCACCAAATCTACCACATACTCTAGCTCCCCAATTTTTAGCTTGTAGGCTCTAGTAACATACCTCACCATCACTGTTTGTCCTGTTGAAATAGAAACAGGTATCACAGAGACCAAAGGCTCTACTCTACCCTCAATCTGTTTCAACTATGGCCTCACTAATAAATGAACAAGAAGAACCTAAATCAATTAAAACCAATGCAAAAATAGTTTGCATAGTAATCGTACAAGAAATGACATCAAGGTTGTCTGTTGCCTCATCAAATGTCATAGAATAAACTCGTGCCTAGGTGGAGTTGTAGCCTTAGACACTCCCCCACCTCGTGACGTAGTGCCCTTGGCTCTACCTCCCCTATAGCAGCCTCAACTACCCTCTGCAATGCTTCAGTTATCTGTAACGCCCCAAAAAATGTCCATTTTATATTAGAATAATGTTTAATTTAATCTGGAAGAAAGTATATATAGGAATATATATGTCGGGGATTGAAGGAGGGTTGGGAAATGGAAAAGGCACAGACTGTGCATGATTAGCGTACGTTAATTGGAACTTTAACATAAATTAATCTATCTTTTCATTGAATAACGCACGTTAGGGATAAGAATAATGTATATTATTCTTACCTGTTTTTTCGAATTAATGTATGTTTTTCAATCTACATTAATTTTTCTAAACCTAAGTTATTATGGGTCTGGACGCGTATTAAAAAGGCATGAAACAAGCCAAAATGGGACAAAACACACACAACATCCCTCAAACACTCTCCTAACCCTAAAACACCATCCAAAGGATTTTGAAACACCAAACGTACCTACAAACTCGTGGATTTTAGCAGCAAAACAATAAATCAATTCTTCCATCTAAATTCCTCCTACCTAGGGTTTGGAGCAGACTAAGAGGAAAGGTAAAATCCCTAAATCTAAGCTGAAATTCCTGTGAAATGAGATGGAAATGGTAGGGTTTTGTTAGGTTTTCATAGTAGTTTCTGAGCTTATAAACATTTAACCCAAAATCAGAGGATTTAAAAGAGATTGAGGAATTTAGGGTTTTTGGAAAAATTGGGGATTTTGAGTAATTGGATGAGTAAATGAGAAAATAAGTATAGAGTATTGTATATAACATTAAATGCAATATGATTTATGTAAGAGGCAACATTCGGAACCCAAACCTGGATTGAGCGACGAGCCGATTTGCAGAGTTCGAGGTAAGTGCACCGAATGATGCTTACCATTGTAGGTTTTGCCTCTGTATGGTTAAGTATGTTGACTAATTCTTCATTTGTTGAGATGGCAGCGAAAATGTATCAATAAATGGACTTGGTTGTTTGTATGACTTTGTGTGGATTGCTTGAAATTTGTGTATGTGTGAGGCATGCTTTGAATGTTAAATGATGATGGTAAGGTTATATGAAAATGTTCTATATATGAATTGAATGGTAATGTAAGTTTTTCCAAGAGTAACTTAAGTTGTATAATCAGATGTATGTAAGTTGTGTGGTGATGTGCTTATGAATTTTGTGGTGGAATGAACTATGGATGCTTGGTTTCGTGTTGTGATGAATTGAATTGAAAAAGGGTACTTGTGAATGACATGTTTCATTAAGGAAAGGGTTGAATGTTCATAAGTATATGACATAAAGAAGCTGTGTTTTGACATGTTGAAATGTTAATTTATGCTAAAAGGATGATTTAAATTGAGTGTTTGAATTTGGTTTGAAAATGATTGTCGCTCTTACTTGGCTATGTTTGAGCATGAAGCTTATAACGAATTGTGCTTGAATATCCCTGTGCACATTATGAGTGTTCTATTATGGTTATGGTGATGAACTCGTATGAGTTATAAATGATGTGTGTGTTGGCTTATACCATGAGTTGGTCGTTTATGAATATATGTGCATATTCGTGTTGATTTGTGAAACCATATTGTGTTAACCTAAATATGCCAACTTCTATTGTTGAGAATGAGTGGCTTGAATGCGATGACTAATATTATCGTGGAATTGATTGTATTGAAATTTTGATGAGACTTGGCTTGCAACATTGTTGGAATGTGTGGTAGAATGAAAGCTTGATTTCATTCGTTAAAATGTAATGAAACGGTTTGATGCATAATTTGAGTTGGTTAAGGACTAATGGCCGTGAAAGTGTGATTTCGCATAAATTGTGCAAATGTGTAACTATGCTGGTTGTGATTATGTATGATTTCTTGTATGGAAGTGTGGCCTTAGGGCATGTTATGGTATGGTGTAAAATCTCGTGAAATGCATGTGTGTATTTTTGGAAACATCGTATTCATTGTGAATGCGTATGATATATGATTTGAGCTTGTGGTATGGTTGTGAATATGTGAAGAATTTCATGGATTTCATGTATGATAAATGTCATTGTTTTGGCATAACATGAGCACATTGTATGTTTATGCTATGAGATTATATAGAGGAAGGCGAGATGTTCTTCCTCGTGAAAGAAAAAGGGGGATTAGCCTAATGTGAAACAACGAATCAAGTGAAAGCTCACAATTAAAGGGCTATTACCAAATCGAGCGAAAGCTCACATTAAAGGGGTATTTCCAATCGAGCGAAAGCTCACATTAAAGGGGTATTGTCAATCGAGCGAAAGCTCACATTAAAGGGGTATTGCCAAATCAAGCGAAAGCTCAAAATTAAAGGTAATTGCCAATTTACGAGAGTGGACTCTCTCACGTGCACAATAAATAAATAACGACACCAGGGCATGCATTTGTATGACTTGCATTTGGCATTCATAGTGTATACATTTGTATTTAAATATTGTGTATGGCTTGGATATGAGAATGGAGCATATGTGAAGGTTATGTGTTTGTTTTGATGTTATGTGATGTGATGAACTATGTACTAAGATGAATATGGATTATTAACATTGCTTAAAAATACATGTGAAGACGAACTTGTGAATTGATGATATATATGGGTTAGCTTGAATGATGAATATGGATGTTGCGTGATTCGATTATGGAAATGATAATGAATGTTGCTTGATGATGGATGAGAAGTTTAAAGTGGAATGTGTTGTGTTTTAAGCTTGTTGATGCATGTGTAATTGCTTGAGAAATGTTATCATGATTGGTATGCGAGTTTGTGTGAATTGCTAATTGTTAATATGCTGATTTTATGGACACAGTAGGTCTGAACGGGCTGGGAAACAGCCTGTACAAACCGTTCCCCAAGCCGTTCTATTTTCAGAGTCATTCCAGAAGGTAGGAACGACCTGGAGAACAGTCTGAGTAGACCGTTCCCTAGATCGCTTCCAAGCAACAGACAACCTAAAAATGTATAAGTTTAAGGGAAAGATGAGATTGATAATCGACCTAATATAACTAAGATTGATGGCCCTTAATCCTTGGATAATGAATCAATATCTATTGAATTAGATAACGTAGGATGAAATTCCTTATTCTAAATGTTTAAGTCACCCAACGCACTTTACCAACGAAGTACTTAAGCATTAACTAGTTTGGTAAGTGTGTCATAGGTGTACTTACTAGGTATTTAGTTACTCACGTGCATGTGTGTTTATGGTGTGTGCAGGTTTATGAGGACTTCAACGAGGAGGGTTCGAGCACGTATTTAAATAAACATGGATAATATTGCAAAGGATTTATTTTAAATTAGGTTGAGTGGTTTGAAGCATTGTTATTTAGTTTCATCAGAAAAAATGTGTAACATTTCACATTTAGTATTTTTGCTAATTCTTTCAAAAAAAATTATCCATGTTTTTCGAATTAATTAAGAATAATTAGGATTGAAATTTGGGCGTCACAGATAAGGATAAGGCTATTTGAATACCAACATGATTCAAACTTCGTCTATTCTATCTTTTCATTATAGCAGATCCTCTAACTACAGCTCCATGTAACTGTATAAATACAATTGATTGCAATACAAGAACTCACGTTGAGACATATACTTTACATGGTATCAGAGCCCTAAATCTCCTAACTGAGTAACTCATTTTTTCTCTTTATTGCCATTCATGGACAACCTCAATGCCATTGTTCCCTCTGCCACCAACTCATCCGGCTTCATCCCAAATATCACCATACCTGTCAAACTTACCTTCACCAACTACCTTCTCTGGAAAATACAACTTTTCCCGTTGTTCTGAGCCTACAATCTTGTAACGTCCTAAAATTTATAGAAATTAAAATCTATGAAAAATAATTTCAAAGCGGATCAACTCGAACAGATTTAGGAAGAATTCACAAAAATAGCATGCAGCACGAGCTTGAGCACGCCCTCTTGCTCATGAAGGATGATCAGCACGACATGCTCATCTTGGAAATTTGGCTCGCCCTCGTGTCAAATTTATTTTAGAATGAGACTGTGCACGACTGAACAAAAACTCGTACCAGAAAAGCACGACGCGACGTGATGGAACAACCCATGCTCAAGGTCGTGTCGACTGGGATGATATGAACTAACCGACTGCTTGTTACTGTGTTATTTGAAAAAAAGAGTAAAACTACAGTGAAGCAAGAAGGAGAAATGGTGGAAACCCTATAACTGAGAAAAGTGGAATCTAAGCAAGTTTTAGTAAGAAAGAACATAAATTCTTGCAATAATCAAAGACAAGTTGCTAAGGTAAGTGTACTAGTTGACTTTCTAAGCATAAATAAAGGTTTATGCTTCTGAGATGTTGTGGTTTGTTGGATATGAAATGAATTGATGCTGGAAAACATGTAGTAAAATGACTTAGACTATGTTAACTGCATGTACGTGGATTAAAACATGGTTTATATGGACTTAAGAGAAATTGGTTCTTATGGAAAGTTACTGAGAATTAGAAGATTGAAGGCTAAGGGTTGTGTTTGATGATTCTATACTTAGAATCAGTTAAGGAATAAGTACTTAACAGCTTCTATTTGTTTGACTTCGTATAGGAGGATCTATGCGACAATTGGATCGAAGTTGAGCCTGACTCTAACTTCGTAAGCTTGTTGAGGTAAGGGGATTTGTAAGTGTTCTTACGCTTACTATTTACATTCGTATAACTTGTAAGAATGTAAATACATTAAAAGACTAGTAGAAGAAAGGTTCTATAAGAATTTGTGTATGTTAAGCTTTGTGTAAGCTTTAGTTGAAAGGTTTATGCTGGGATGGTTGGAAGATAATGAATATTATGTGATGTTGATTTTATGTTCATACCTTGTTTGCTTTGTGCTTTATGATCTGTGTGATCATTGATTGTCCTGTGTGGATAATTACCTGTACGATGTGGTTACGTGTTTTCTTGTTCAATTGTTGTGTGCTATGAATGATATAATGAAAGTATGATATTAGATGTGTGCATATATGAACTATGTGATTATGTTATGTGCTCTGTATGAGCAGTGTTGTGTGTTATTGATCCAAATGTTGCATATACATTCTCATGTGTTGCAACTCATCTGTGTGACATGATTCCTGTGTGGATAAATGACATGTTGTGTGCTGTCATGGACGTGTTGTGTGCTGTCCATATATGAGTTTTATACCGTTTGTATGAGCTATAAGCTCAGAGCTGTGTGCTCAGGCTGTGTGTCGATCCTCTGTTGTGTGCTATAGAGGAATAATAACCCGATAACATCCCGTGTGGATTTGCATTGACATTTTATATATTTGCATTCATTTATGTATAGTGTCATGGTATGGATCTGTGCGATTGAAATCTTGTGTGGTTAGTGATGTTGTGTGCTATCTTGTGTGGTTATGGATTCTGTGTGAGATTGCTATATAGATATTATTGTGTGGCTGTGTGGAAAGTAATTTAATTGAATACTTGTTCTATGTGCTAAGTATTTGCCATGTGGAATAATTTAAGTATGCTATGTACAAAACATATGTTCATTCTGTGTGAAAATGACCCAGGAAATGCCTTGAAAACCATATGAACATTAATGGTATGACTGCTGTGTGCAAATTAGATAAAAAAAGATTAAATTGGACATTTCTGAAGCTTAGAACGCCCCTGTGTTGACTAGCATGTCCTTGTGTTGAAGGTCAATTTTAGCAGCACGCATCGCGCTGAAGAGCAATATGGAAATGAGACAAGCACAATATTGTGTTCAATACGGCACGTGTAATGCCCCGGAAATTCTACGAGAATATTACGAGAGTTCGGCAGAAAAACGTCGGAGGGTTGGCCAGGAACGGCCAAGCAGGCCCATGGCCGTTTGGTTTCCCAGGGCCTTGCCGTTCGGCCTTTTTGGCAGACTAAATTAAATGCGAGTTATGTAGGTAAGAGAGAGAAAAACATTTGTGTTTGAAGAAACCCTCCCAAACCGTGCCAAAACACTCCCTAAACTTCAAACCTTAATCTTAAGGCTTTCCCATCCAAGACCCTACCAAGAAACACTCACATTCCAACAAAAATCACCCTCTCAACTGATCCCTCTTCACATTTGAGTTGAAGGAAAGAGTAAGGTATGCTGATTCTTCTTGCAAGTTGAAAAATGGGTAAAAATACGTACATTTAATGGGGTTTTGTTGGGTTTTTGTTGTAATGCATGATTCTACAAATCTTTAACCTTAAAACATAGAATTTGGTTAGGATTAAAGAGTTAGGGTTTGTGAGAAAAATTAGTGTTTTGTGGAAATAAGAGTGAGGGTAGGAAATTGAGTTTGAATCTGTGTATAACGAGTAGAATGTGGTTGTCTTGTATGTAGGAATTGATATTCAGAACCTGAGTCGAAGGTCGAGCGACGAATTTGTGCTTGGAACTCGAGGTAAGTGTCTTGCCACTTGCTTTAATGTGTTGTATGTATGAATGGTTGATATTGTGTTGGAAATGCCTTGTTTTGTTCATATGTTTCTTAGGGTTGCTGATATGTGTAGTTGAAAGATAAGTATCCTCGAATGTTTGAAATCGTATATATGTGTTGGTTGGTTATATGCCTAAAGCGGATGATGAATAAGTTTGGATATATTGATTTTAGATGTGGTGACATAGTTGCCTTGAGGTGTATTGTGAATCGTTGGAAATGTGAACTATGTATACTTAGTGTATGTGATTATGTGAATGGTGGAAGAGACACACTAATTGATCTTGATTTGCATGCGAATAATGGTTTGAATGATATGATGTTTGTAATGCACTTAATGTTGATAATAATTGTTTTGGGAATGGATTTTATATCATTTATTTTGGCATATGGCAAAGTGTGAGCATTATTGCATGTGATTTATGAAAACAAGGGGTTTGGCCCAATTATGCGCGAAGATGAGTGGAGTTTCTCTTCATACGAAAACAAGGGGTTTGGCCCAATTATGTGCAAAGAGAGTGGAGTGGCTCTTGATTTGAGGGGTTATGCCCAAAGTAGCGGGGATCGAGTGGAGTCTCTCCCTTGTTAAGTTTAAGGCTCCGGAGCAATGCATTGCGTGTGTATTTGCATAACCATATGCACGATTTGCATTCATTCATTTAGTTATGAAATAAAGGTGGATGTTATGTTGTTGAGTATGAATGTATGAGTGAATGAACATATGAGATTTTGGGTATATGCTTTAGAATGGATGAATGTGATATGGATAAACTTGTGTGAATAACTTATGAATCGTTTGTTTGCAAGTGTGTGTGAATGTGAATCGATGGAAAATAGCATGGTTGTGATGAGATAAATTGTGTAATGCTTGCAAAAGAATGACCTAAATGTGTGCTTAAATGTTTGGAAGTGTTTAAGTATTGAAATGTTATCGATTCTGCTCCTGTAGGTGTGAACGGCCAAGGGAACGGCCAGGCTGGCCATTTCCCATGGCCGTTCTCCTTATAAATGTGCACAGGGAGCCAGAACGGCCAGGTGAAACGGCCACTATGGACGTTCCCATTGGTCATTCCCCCTAATTTGGTTGCTGAAAATGATTGTTGTGAATGTTTTGATCTATGGTTTGTTTATCGATTTCTAGGTTTAGCGAAATATATTTGTGTGGAGGTTAGACCGTGGAGGTCGAAGGTTCCCCTGCGCACTCAGCATAATAACTATAAGGATCGCTTACTGAGTATTCTTTATACTCACATTCTATTTTGTTGTGTATATGTGTGCAGAGCGACAGTAGCGTGGTGCAGGACATTCCTTTTGGGCGAAGCGCGTATGTGTGATACTTGTAGCAGGTCGGCTCCTAGCGGATTTTTGGGGACACTTATACTTTTGCATTTTGTATAGCCATACACATGATAGTATAGGCTCATTGGCACTTGCATTGTTTTAAACTGAAAACCATGGCTTCCGCATATGTTACACTTTATTTGTATTTGGTCGGTTTAAAGGTAATGCATGTATGCCACTCTTTTATTATATATATATATATATATATATATATATATATCCTTAATTTGAAATGTGTTGCTATTTTAAAAAGAAAAAAATGGGTGCGAAATTCATGATTTAATGAAAAATGAACTTTGCGATTATGGGGTTCACAGCACGAGCCGTGTCACCTGGAAAATTAATATTGAGCATGGCCTGTGTTCAAAGAGGCACGACGTGCCGACTAAGAATTAAACATGAGCATGTCTCAGTGTTCATGAGCACGCCCTGTGCTGTTTGAAAAATTCTCCTGCACTTCAATTAAAAAAATTAGGTTTACACTTACTAAGTATTTTATATACTTATCCCTTTGTGTTTGTTTAATGTTGTGAAGATCGTAGATAGTTGCTTGTCGAACTGCAGAGTTGCTGTGATCAGATTTTGAGAGCTTACATCCGAGGTCTGGCTTCAGGGTTGTTTTCTTTTGATTTGTACGTTTGTATATACACGCTCTTTTAAATTTGGATGTTTTCAAACTATTTTTGCTTCTGCATGTATATGATTTTGTATTTTGAAAAGATGGCCCGAGTTTTATATAAATAGCGTATATATTATTTCTCTCTCCTCGTTTTTAAGATTTGATTCTTATATCATTTCTTAAATTGTATTATTTATTTGATAAAATGGATTTTAAATTTGAGTGTCACAGATCTGCTTGCCCATGTTGATGGGTCGACTGAACCTCCACCTCCTTTAATCAATGAAGACCCAAATCCGAATTTCCTCCCTTGATGCAAGAAAGATTAGCTGGTTCTTAGCTGGATAATCTGCTATATTTCTAAAAATCTTTTGCCGCAAATCGTCGGCGCTGATTCTACCATTGATGTTTGATCTCGTTTAGCTGCTGCTTATACATCCATTTCCAAGGCCCAAATTCAGACCCTCAACAACCAGCTCTCTCGTCTTTCTCGTGGAACTGAAGCTATCTCCACTTATATGCAAAGGGCAAAGACTCTGGTTGATCACCTCGCTGCCCTTCGCAATCCAGTGTCCAATGATGATCTCATCCACGCCATTTGCGAAGGCCTTGGTGATGATTATTTACCTTTTATTCGTGCTCTTGAATCTCGTAATGATGACATTTTAGTTGATGATTTGTATGGATTACTATTGAGTGAAGAACTTCACTTGACGAAGGCTAAAAAAGTTAGTGATTCCTTGAATGCTTCTGCTCATCTTGCCCAGTGCAGTACTTTGCCACATTCTGTGCCTATTACTGCTAATTATGTCCAGCGAGATGGACGTGTCGGCTGTCACGAGGTCGTGGATTGCAAATGTTTAATGTTCGTAAATGGTTAAAGTTTTTAATTTTGGTGAAATGAAATACATCACGTATTAATTTGTGAAATTTTGTCCATAAATGTGAAATTCATTTGTCAATTTTCATCTAAGTAGAGTCAATAGGTGAACTTTTTAAGGCTGAATATTTGAATGGGCTGCTAGATGAAAAAAAAAGTTGAGTGGGTTGAAAAATATTGAATGACAATTCAAGGGACTAAATATGCATTCTACCATAATGGTCACCATAAGAGTTTGTGGTTTTGGCTTCCAAAAATAAGGGTAAAAGTTATGCGGTCCCCGAGTAATACCACGAATAATTTTTTGGTCCCCGAGTTTCTAATATTAGTTTTACCGGTCCCCCACGGATTAAAAATTCTCCATCGTTAGTCCCTCCGTTAAATTAATCTAATGGATTAACAAGTAAATAATTTACCGGTCCCTATAATCTTTTTGGCTTAATTTACCGGTCCCTCTTTAATACACACGTGGTAGGGGCAAAAATGACATTTCAACCTTTCTGTTAGCTTAATTTAACAGAAGGATCAACGGTGGTAAATTTTAAATCTGTGGGAGATCGATAAAACTAATATTGAAAACTCGGGGACCGAAAAATTATTCATGGTATTACTCGGGGACCGCATAACTTTATACCCCAAAAATAACTATCACCTAAAATGGTCGTTAATTTGTGTTCACAAATACTAATGCTCCGGTTGTTTAGCAGAAATTGATTTTTTGTGGAAAATAATTTCTATGTTTTAAAATCTTATTTTTTGGAATTATATTTTATGGTATTTCATATTCAAATATTTAAAAATATAAAGAAAAGTATAATTTTATATTTAAGATAAGAGAAATATTTTCTTTAAAAATATAAAAAATTTATTTTATAAAAAATATAATTAAAATAAAAATTACTAATCTAAAAAAATAAAATAAATGTATTTGTATAAATAAAAATCAAACTACACTATGTAATTAATCCAATAAACAATCTGTTTGGACATATAATATTTTGTCAAGCATTCGTCAGTTTTGATGTCTGTGAACAATACATTTAATTAAGTTGTGAAACTTACCAAACCCAACTGTTCCCAGTAAGAAAGAGCGCCTGCCATTTCTTCTTCCTTATCAACTCTATACTCTTTGTCCTACTTTTGATTCCTCTAATAAGCTAAGATTTGGATAGTGGTTCAATGTTTGTAGGCCTATAAATAGTCCTCCACTACCTACTTGCCACTATTTGTAACTTAGGAAAAAAAACTTATTGAAATTTGCTCACTAAATAACTCAATTTTATACTTTAATATAGTTTTATTATAACTGAATCCGTGATCGAATCGAAAAAGAGATTCGTAGTTGGTTTATTGGTCGAACCAGTGGTTCACTAGTCGAACTGATAATTTAAGAATAATATAAATAAATAAATAAATAAATAAGTATATATAAATATACAAAATTATTTAATATTTTTCAATATTTAAACCAGTTCGATTTACCAGTTGAACCAGTAGGTTCGTCGATTTAATGTCGGTTCCTTTACAGACCGATTTGATTTGTAAACCAAAACCGGACCAGTAGTCAACTTACAGTTTACCAATTCTGATCAGTCAGTTTAGTCTAATTTTTATAGCATTGCTTTAATCACTATTCTATCTAATTCATATAAACATAATTAGAATATGTATGATTTGAGTCTTCAAATTGAATTTTATCTAGTACAATAAGATTCAATTCTCACAATAATACCTACATTAATAATAATAGAAAAAAAAACGTTCAAAATTTTAACATCGTTCGGTCTTTCAACGATATACTTACGTCTACTAATGTTTGTTAAATTAATGCATGCAAGATAGGGATGAAATGATTTCAAGTCAAGATAGGGAATGTTATAAATAAAGTTGGAATGCATTCCAAAAATATTTTCTGAGTGTTTGTTAATTTTGCTGGGATGAAGAGAGAGTAAAAATTAATGAAGAAAAGAACATGGGAAGCTTATCTTGGCTTATTGTCAAGATACTCATATCTTGAAAAAACAAGATATGACTTGAGTTGACTTTTTTCGGGAATAATTTAACAAACAACTTGAAAGCACTAAAATCTTGGAATAAACACTTCTCATCCCATCCCAACCATCCCAGAGGTT
>CANYCX010931557.1:0-10144 GCA_948193385.1 Breynia disticha f. nivosa | reverse complement strand
TTTTTTTTTGGTTGTGTGAATTTTTATGTTTATTAAGTTGATTTTTAATGTTTGATTTTTTATTTTTAATAGTGATTGCGGATTATTTTGCGTGTCATTTGCTGAATATTTCATTAAGGCTAAAAAAATTTGTGGCGATGGCTTTAATGTTCGGGTGCATAGGCAGCGGTTGGCTTCATTGTTGTACAAGCATGGAATCAGAAAGGAAGATGATGGTGTTGAAAGCGCTGAGGAAAATTTCTCTAGGAGTTTTTAGTTGATGTGAATATTTTTGAAAATGTTGTTATGTTTAATGGTTTTACTATACTTACAACTTAAACGATATTTTTGGATATTAATTGTGTTGGATATTTTTTAGCTTCTATTATATTTTAGACATACAAACTTTTCTCATTTTTTTGGACATTATATTATTTTATATGCTGTCTTGTGTTTCTTTTTGTTGTTTTTTTTTATGTTTTGATTTTTCAGAGATGGATGTAGGGTAACTTTTATTTCAAGTGTGGGTATGAACTTTACTCATTATTTTTCTTAATTTATTTTGATTACAATTTATTTAATCCTTTTCACTTTTTTTTTCATGTACAAAGTGATGGTTGGGCAAAGGTTTCTTCATTGCTTTTATATGTTTTAAAATGTAAGTTTTTTTTGTTTTTTTTCATTTGTTTATGATATCGGTTAAATCTATTCTCAATTTTATCTAAATATTTTTTTTGTGCTTTCATGTGTTGTAGCGGTGAATGATTTCCAATTGAAGAAGTTTTTTTTTGTGAGGTATGTATTTTTTCATTTCATGTTAATTTTGTTTTGTATTTATTTAATTTCTATTTTTTTACAAATTAAATACTATTTTTGTAATCAAAATAGTCATGCTTTTTATATTCTTTGTTGTTTTCATTTTTAATATGATGTTTAATGAAAACTCTATATACACTCAATTATGTAATATTTGTATGCTTTATTACTTAGTTTTGTAAATACTATGTATAAACATAATATAGATGTTTTTATTGTTGTTTTTGATGTTTTCAATGATGAGACGTAAATAATAACTAGATATAAACTGTAATTTTTTTTAAAAATAATATAGATGTTTTTATTGTTGTTTTTGCTTTTTTCACTGATGAGACGTAAATAAAAACTAGATATAAACTTTAATTTATTTTAAAATTTTATGTTATATGTGTTTCCATTTTTTTGGACTAATGTGGTGTTAATAACAACATAATAGAAATTTAATTTGTAATTGTTATATGTTTCATATTTATATTTTTTTGATAGTTTTTTAATGTTCTATCCTTTTCTTATTTTTGTTTCATGTGCTCTAAATGGAGGGAAATGTTTTCCGTTGTTATTTTGGTGAGTATTACAATATAAACTTTTTTTTTGGAATATTTGTATGATATATGTATTTTATAATATCTTTTTAATGTTTAAATTTTTTTTATTTTTTTTTTCATGTGCTATAAATGGAGGGAATTTTTTCAGCCGTTATTGTGGTTAGTATTTATTTCATTTATATTTTTAAAAGTTTTTAAATACTATTTTTTTCTTGTAATCACAAAAGTCATGCTTCTAATATTTTGTTGTTTTTTCTATTAAAATGATGTTACTAAAAACGTTATATAAACTAATCTTGTTGGGGAATTTTTTTTATTTTAATTTAGAAAAAAATTAATATAAACTGTATTTTTTTAAAATTATTTGTAATGTATTTCTTTTTTTTTAGTAGTGTAGTGTAAAGATAAGTTTGATTTACGTTGTTATTTTGCTAAGTATTACAATATAAACTTAATTTTTGGAAATTTTGTATTATATATCTTTTTAAATACTTTTTTTAGCATTTCTTTCATTTCTTTTGTCTTTCAAGTTTTTAAGTATTAATTTTTCTAATCATAAAAGTCATACTTGTAATTTTTTGTTGTACTCGTGTTATGATAATTTTGATACAAACTTAATATAAACTTCATTTTTGTAATATTTGCATGATTTATTAACTAAGTTTTTAAGTATCATTTTTATAAACCTAAAATACATGTTTTTAATAATAAACCTAATTTAAACTTAATTGCGTAGTTTTTTAAGTACTAATGTATATCTTTTCTTAATGTAGTGTTATTATTGTTTTAATGTAAACTTTTTTGTAAAATGTTTTTTTATGTTTGTTTTCTAGTGTCGTAAATTATTCTACAAATTTTCTTTTGGTATTAAGATAATTCTGTAGTTTTCTTTTTTGTTTTTTTGTTGTTGGTTTGTTTCTCATTCAGTTTTATATATAGTTGTCCTATTTGTATTTTATTTGGTTATTTCTACATAGCATTGCGTTCTTCTGAGTAACTGTGAATGAAGGGATACATAATAAAACTTAATATAGGTTGTAACAATTTTTTTGATGGGGAAATGAAAAAAAGGGAATATGAAAAAAAGTTTTAAACATAATGATAGTTCAACGTATGAATTTCTTATAAGTAGACAAGTTTGCTAATTGCTGGTTGTTGGTGGAATGTTTTTGCAACTTGTTCTCTTGTGTCCCTCTTGCTTGCAGTGACTGCATTTCTGCCTTTTTCCTATTTCATGCTTTGCTTCAATTCTTCTTTTTCTTGGTCTTCCTGACTGTCTCTTTCCATGTGATGGTAAAACCAATATAGATGCAATATTGGATGGAATTTTCCAATTGTCTTGACTTGGTAGTGGGTAGACAATTTCTTTGTATGTTTCAATCAAACTTTCTTTCTTGTGGTATTCTAAACAATATTGGTGACTATCTTGATGTAATTCCTTCAGTATAGCTATTGCATGTGCACAAGGGATTTCCTCCATTTGAAATTTATTGCAGCTGCATTTTTTTGTTGCAAAATCTACAATATAAACTGTCTGATTGCAGAACACTTTGTAGAAATTGTCATTTGATTTTTTTACCTAAAATGTAAAAGAAAATTAGTTTAAGGAAGTCATAGGTTTCAAGTAAATACAAAGTAGGAGGAAATTTGTAAAGTAAACTTACTGATAATTTCAATGATTCTTCGTAATTCTCTCTTAGAATACTTTCAGCTTTTCCGTAAGTTTTGACATTGTATATGTTGCAAGCTCTCTGTTTCTTGCACTTTTTTCCTGGATGAGTTCATGCAAGTATATGAACAAAGTAGTGATTGGCAGTTCCCTTGCTTTTTTATTTCTTGAATTCAGTGATTCTGCAATGTTTGATGTCATCATGTTGTGTCTGTTTGCTTGACAAAATGATCTTGCCCATTTTTCAAATCCAATCTTCTCCAAGTATTCATAAACTGATGAGTTGAACTTTTGTAGCTGATTCATGTTATATTGGAATGTTCTTCTTGTGTATGCTCTTGCAGCTCCAAAAAAAGTATCATTGATCTTGTTTATGTTTCTTGAAAGTTGTCTTCAAGTTGTTGTAGAGATGATATATGCAGATACCATGTGCAAAATTAGGATAGACTGTTTTTGCTGCCTTTTCAATACTGATGTGTCTATCTGAAACAATACACATGTTATCTCTTTCTTTAAATGTTTTAGTGAGTTGCTGAAAGAACCACAACCATGAATTATCGTTTTTAGAGTCAACCACTGCAAATGTTAATGGAAAGATTTTCCTGCTGCATCTTCAGTAGTTGCTGTTAGTAGAGTTCCTTTGTATGCTCCTTTAAAAAAAAGTACCATCAACCACAATAATTGGTCTACAGCATTTATAACCTTGTATGCTAGCATGTAGTGCCATAAATGCATACTAAAAACCTCTGTCTTCATGTGTGGTGTAAACTCCAATTGATCTAGGATTGTTTGTAGTAAGAACATGCATGAAACTTGGTATTAAGTTGTAAGATTCTGAAGCTTTTCCTCTCAGAGTTTCCAATGCTTTTTCCTTTCCCCTCCAAGCTTTGTGATACTGTATGTTTATTCCAAAATCATTTTTCATATCTTTTTGAATTGGGATTGTAGCATCTTTCAGGATCAAGAAATTTTGGCATAATCTTCTTAGCAATTAAAGTTGATGTGGCTTGTCTTTGGTTGTCCATTCTTTGTTCAATAGGAGATGAATGCACATTATTGAACTTCTTGATTTCAAACATGTCAGTTTTCATTTTTCAAGCAGCTCTCATACACCATGTGCAATTTGTAATGTAACAGACAACATAGTATTCTTTTTGGCATGATTTTTCTATTTTGAACTGGAAATTATTTGAAATAGCATAAGAAAACATCACCTTATTTAGTGTGTCTTTGTTTGCATAAACTTGGCCAACTTCAATTTCAGAGACTGTAGAGTCTGATATGACGTTGCTCTCTACCAATTGTAAACTTTTTTCTTCTGCCATTGCTTGTTTGCTTAAGATTCTTTCATATTTTATTATGTCTGAGCAACTTCTTTGCAGAATGTTGGAGGGTTGTTTTGTAGTTGAAGACTGTGAAACGGTAAGTTGCATCGATGTGGAAAAGTTTACATGAGAACATTGCTTCTGTTGTGCTTCGTGTGTTGCTATAATCAGAAATTTTCCAATATCTTTTACTTCTTTTCTAATGGCCATGTAAAAACCAAAACTATCTTCATCATCAATGCTGATAGGCTCTGCTCCCAACGATTCTTGAAATTGTAGATGAATTTTTGAGCATTCTAGAATTTGTTTACGTAATTTTGAAATCAAATCTGACAGCTTACAGTTTGCTTGCAGGATAAACCCTTTCTTCTTGAAGACCGTGTATGTCCAATCTTCATTCCATTTTCCTCCATAATAAAGTAAAATTGGAATATTCAGGCCTGTACAAAAGAACAATGTCATTGATTTTAGTTTTCCAGTTTTTGAAATTGTAAAAGAATGTAATTTTCAGCTTTGGGTTTTGATTTTTTACCTGGGGATTGGAGATCTTTCAATACAGTGATAATTTTGTGAAATGTTGCTAGCGGCTTTGCTATTGTTTTTTACGCTTGAATTTGTAGGGTTTGTTGAACGTCGTTCAAAGTGCAATATAAAAGTTTGATATGTAATTTTTTACCTTTTCGGTGAAAACTACAAATAAAAACGTTAGGATAGGTATAAATGTCATTGGCCCTTATAATTGTTGTAGAAGTGCTCATGTAAATGAAATTTATAAGCTCGTATTTTTGTAATAACTTTTTTTAAGGGTAATAATAATGTAATTTACCCTGGCTTATACAAACATCACAAATCTAGTTTAGTCAAGAAGAAAAGCCCGACACTGTTGGACTTGGAATTCCTTCGGCTACTTGGTGGTCACCTCAATCCCAACCATTATCCTTTGACGGAAGAACTTGCACTAGAGTCTACTAATTCCAACCATTATCCTACACAGACACGAGTTTGGAAGCGGCGGTTGTGAGAGAAGAGACAATTTTGTCTCTTGCAGCCCCAATTCAACTCAGTAATCATAAGTTTGAAAATGGTACATACCAAACTAAACTGTTTACTTAGGTTTGGTACATAACAATCATTGCCAGCATTACCGTAAGAAAATCACGTTCATCTGGCTATGTGTCCCGTCAATTTCGATTGTTATGAAGTCTATAGTATTCAAGTTAAATTGTTTGCAGCAACTTCCATCATGTTAACCTTAAGAAAAGCTTAATTTGATTGCCTTCAATGATAATTTTCAATTCTAATGATTTCTTCTCTTGCACCTATGAGACTTATCTTTTAGGGTAAAAATCTACGCTGTTCTCGAGTAATACTACAAATAATTTTTCGTTCTTCGAGTTTCTAATATTAGTTTTACCGGTCCCCACAAATTAAAAATCATTACCGTTAATCTTTCCATTTAAGCTAACGAAAAGGTTGAAATGTCATTCTTGCCACTGTCACGTGTGTATTAATGAGGGACCAGTAAATTAAGCAAAAAGATTAGAGAGACCGACAAATTAAGCGAAAGAACTACATAGAAGACCGATAAATTATTTATTTCTTAATCTGTTAGATTAATTTAACAGAAGGATTAACGGTAGATAATTTTTAATCTGTGAGGGACCGGTAAAACTAATATTGAAAACTCGGGGATCAGAAAATTATTTGTGGTATTACTCGGAAACTGCATAGGTTTTTACCCCAACTTTTATCATTTGTTTTGGATTTTTTTTTAACGTGACCATAGCATAATTAAGGTAGTATATGATTAGTTGAGCATAAATCCACCGCCTAAGCTTCTTGTTAAAAGTAAATACGTCACGTTAATTATATTTTCCAATCAATTCGCACCTCACTTCATCAATTAAAGTATAAGAAATTCGTCACATTAAATGCTGCATGATGAAGTCCCATAGTTCTTTTATTTATTTTTCTCCCACCATTCCGTCATTTTGATCTCTAAATTAAAGGAAAAATAAGGATTAAAAATTATCTCACATTTTATGCTTTATTTTTTAAAAAAAAAAACCATTTATCGTTCTTCATTGTCACAGTTTTTGGTGGAACGTGGTCCAATGTTGTACTTCAATATATGAAAATCAATTAAAAAGGCTGAAATTCATCACAAAAGGACATCATCTAAATTTTGATTTGCTGAATTTCAGCTTAAACTAGTCGGCCTAGATAAAATTTCAACCACTGTCACGAAAACGCAATCGAGTACCTAACAAACTATGTTTGAAAAACAGGTCCTACGAATACGGAAAGATCCCACAAGCCAAAAAGAAAAAAAAGTTGGTGGTGTTGATGATAGGAATAAGATATGCACCAAACGAGTATTAGTTTAGTTATTTAAACTCGTCTTCTCCAAACCATCTGCTCAAAACCCTACCATATCTCCATAATCTTGGGGTCTACATGAATATCATATGCTAGATTATAAACCCCTTTTTTGAGTTGTTCATGCATATCAGCTTGCATAGCTTTATGTCATGAACCGTTTGCCGAGTCATGTGTGATCGCGCCAGATGCCTGTTGGATGAGCGGAATGTGGGATGCGAAGCAGCGCATAAAACTTAGTATATGTCATAGGTGATCGTCTGTCCCTCGGATAGGTGTGTCATTCAGGCACCACGCTGGTCAGGAGTTGTCCTCGCTCTCCTAATTAGCCCATGGGAATGCGAAACCAGCAAAGCTTTGGAGCTAGATCAAGACTTACCCCAGGAAATCAGCCCTCCCTAAGGTGTCACACGAGGATGTCCCTACTCCGAAACTCTAACCCCGTGACAAATGGTATCAGAGCAGGATGTTCGCTAGCTACAAATTTACGAAGCGCTCTTTACTGCGCCCTAGTAAATCGTCCTGGACGAGCGTTAGATGCTCACACCCTATAGGGGGTGGCGGGGTGGGGTGGGTGTTCGCGAGTGAGTCCTCTACAAGAGATTGAGACAAGGGCGAGTATGCAGGGAATTGCTCACATAATCCTGGACAATCTGAAGAAAGGGATAAAGTCTTCTCCACATGCAAAAGATATGCATGAATTGAGTGGGGGAGAATGCCACAAACCGTTTGTTGTGACACGTAGGTTTGCGCGAAATGCTTGCTAGTTGAGCGGAACATGAAATGTGGGGCAACGCATAAGGTGTAATACGTGCCATAGGTGATCCTATGTCCCTCTTATAGATGTATCATCTAGACACCACGTTGGTAGGGACATGCCCCCGCTCTTTTAATGAGCCCATAAAAGGGCGAAACCAGCAAAATATCGGAGATGAATCAAGGCTTATCCTAAGAAATCAGCCTTCACTAGGGTGCCACACAGGGATGTCTCTGCGCCGAAACTCTATTCCTGTGGCATTTAGCGCACTAGCTAGTCCCAAATAGCTTCTTGAGCCTTCTCTTAAAGTTATACAGTAATGGGAGTAAATGATATTGAACTAGGAATAAGCACGCATAATCAGGATCTGAACCATTTCTTAAGTGAGCTCAATTGATGTAGTGTATGAGAGAAATAAGGCATGACTTATAAGAGATATAAATGAAAATGGTTCAAATTTGTTTGTATATCTTCATTGTTCTAATATAATAATCTTCAAATTAATCAGTCTTTTACTTTTTTTTGTTTGAACCACAAGGTATACCGGGTACCCCAGACTAATCCTCGTTCGAGCCGGGTAGGACCGTAAGGGCGGCAAAGCTCTCCCAACCAAGTTTTAACGCAACTGCATACCCAAAATCAGAGTCTTTTGCTTGTCACACCACCACAAGAAATAATGTCAATTCCGACCAAATTTTGTGTTGGAAAAATTCTAAGAATTTCATTGGAAAAATTAACTTCCAATGAAATTTAGTGAATGTTTTTCTTCGCCGGTAATTTTTAAAATTCCGTCAACATGATTTTTCGGTAATATTTTCAATATTTTTTGTTAAAAAAGTCTTTTTCCTAAAAACCAATTATTTTTTTATAAAAATCCGATGAAATTTATCGAAAAATTTTCGGCTACAAAAAGATAATTATTTTGACAAAACAAATTTTGACGAATTTAATTGGAAATGTTTTGACTAAAAAATAAATTTTTGGCATAAAAAATAATCCTTTCAGTACGAACATTCAAACCTCATATAACTCCCTTGAAAAAATTTCTAGCCAATTTAATTAGAAATTTCTGACGGAATTCGTCGAAGAAATTTTTATATATATCCACACTTCTCTCCAATTAACTTAAGGTAATTTCTCTCAATTAACTCTTATCTCTGTCTAATTTTTCTTCTCCATTTATATATATATATATATATCTTTTTATTTATTTATTTCTCTTTCTGTCATTTTAATTTTGTAATCTCTTTTTTATTTCCTTATCTCTTTTTATATTTATAATCTTATTTTAATAATAATAATAAAAAAAAATAATAATAATAACATTAATAATAATATTATTACTATAATAAAAATAGTAATATTATTTTATATATTAACAATAATTATTATAAAAAATTAATCTTAATTTGTTTTTGCAAAAGTTTGCCTGAATTTTTTTTGCAGCATTGGAAAATTTCTGACGAATTTGGCCAAAAATTTCTGAAAAAATTCATCGAAAATTTTCGGTTGCCAGAAAAAAAAATCCAACAAACGCCCTTATTTCCGACGAATCCCATTGAAAAAATTACATTTTTCTAAAATATTTGTTAGAATCCAGTCGTGGAAAAATATGTTTTTTGTTATTATGTCCGCGTCAAATTAAGAGTACTGCTGATTAATTTTCTACTCCATTTCCTTGCATATATAATGCAACATCCACTAATTTGATCGAGACAAATATAAGATTGAGATAATTAACTGAGGGTTGAATATAAATTTCCACCAATTTTCATATCATCATCCCATATTCAGTAATAGAACTTAATCTCAGATCTTTTTTAACAAAGGGAGATGAGCCAAAATAATTATGCAAATCGCTAACGATGAGTACACCTCATGAGAAACCAAAAAAAAACTGATATATGTTTTTAGCAATGCGTAGCTTAAGAAGCTGTAATCTATCGACAAACTTGTAGTTTGCAGAAGAATCTAATATCACTGGTAAAAAAATCTAGGATCAGGGTATGAAACAGCAAAATTCTGCAAACATCTTTCGATCTCATCTGCCATTATTGTCCAAACGTTCTTGCATAAATTTTTGGTAGTGCAGTCTGGGACATACTAGAAAAATTGCGTCTAATCAAATAATGCGAGAAAAAAAAAAACACGTCGGCGTGAATATTTAAGTCACAACAAATAATCAATCTCAAAGCGATCATAATTTTAAATCATTAAATAGAAGATAAAAGTGGAAGAAATAAGTGAGTTCCTTCCTGGACGTCCCAAATTTTGGGAAACTGAAGGATTAAGAATATCTCTAATTTAAGAATATGATTTGTGTTATATTAATTTCTGTTTAAAAATAATTTTTTCTTAATTTCACTTTTATTTAAGAATTTGTCCACGTTTAGGAGTGTCCAAACGGTTAATTCGGTCGGTTTCGGTTAACCAACCGAATTAACCGTTAACCGAATTCTTGGAAAAAAAATTAACCGAACCGACCGAAAAAAGAAATTTAACCGAACCGAATTAACCGTTATTTTTTCTCTCGGTTCGGTTAACCAACCGAATTAACCGAACTTTTTTCTACTAAAATTAAAATAATTTTTATATGTAAATTTTGGGGAAAAAAAATTAAGATTTTTGTTAGTTTTAGAGAAAATATATATTAATTAAAATTTGTATTCACTAA
>CANYCX010931351.1:0-11559 GCA_948193385.1 Breynia disticha f. nivosa | reverse complement strand
CATCTCTGTAACCGAACGCATCTAAAAAACAATAAAATAACCAGTGGTAGGCTTCGTTATTTTCATAGTCGACTATCGCAAAAGCCAGTAGGAGTATTCCTCCTCCTGGATTGTATGTGCAAGTAGTCAGATATGTTCCTCCGTAGGAAGTCATCAAAAAAGCTCCATCTACAACAATCTGTGGTCGACAGTACTTGTAACCTTCCAATGAAGCTTTCAATGCAATGAATGCATACATGAATGAACTACCAAAATATGATTCATCATCAAATTAAAATTCTTATGAACAAGTATAAACCTAAAAGAACATATAAAAAACTTGAACAAAAGATTTATTAAAAAGAAGGCATTGAAAAGAATGAATCACTATACCTGTCGTCGAGAGTTTTTAATCTTGTGAAGGATCTAGGATTAGATTGTTCAAGAAGATGCATATATGTTGGTACATTGTTGTATGATTTTTTTTGTTCCCCAACACTTCATCGGCTACTGTTTCCCTTGCTCTCCAAGCTTTACTGTATTCAATATCAACTTCATATTTGTTCTTTACTTTGGCTTAAATATCTTTATGACCATAGTATGCACTATTTCTTTGGTAAGTCTTCTTGATGACCCTTGAAATAAAATAGGAGGTTGCTTGCCTGTTTTCTTTGAATCTGTCCGATAGTGAACATGTATGGACATCGTTGAATGCTCTTACCTTGAAATATCCATGTTCCCCTAATGCGGAAGCTTTAAGGTACCACCCTCATTCAGACCCAATACAACTCAAGTAATATCTTTTGCTACATGATTTTTCCACTTTGAAATTGAAGTGATTTCGCAACGCGTAGTGGCATATGGCTATTTGAATCGCTTTCTTGCTTTTGTACACCACACTAACTTTTATGTCTTCCTTTTAGTGACTATCTTCATCTCTGTCTTAATTAATATCATTGTGTGCTTCCCGAATTTGCTAGTTATATTCAATAATCTCCATGCCAATCTGGGTGGTTTGTTGTACCATATGTGGAAAGTAATCCATGTTCATGGCAGTCAGAGTTGAAAAAACTGGGCATTTGTCATTTGTGTTGCTAATCTGTTGATTCAATACACACACATGAACATGAAAGAACTTAGTTTTATTTTGATGAAAGAAATATTTATACTAATGCAGAAAAGAAATACTTCATGGCCCTTCTTTCACTTTGTTTAATGTATGAATTGGAGTATTGACATGCCGATTGAGTAACCACCTGTTTAGTTTTGTACCTCTCACAGTTTTTGTTAATCTCTATTATCAACAAATACTTCATGGCCCTTCTTTCACTTTGTTTAATGTCAATGTAGAATTCTAAATCACTATCATTCTCCAACTTGAAGGGGGACACATATCTTCCATAATGTATTTAATGCTTGAAATGTTGCTCGTATCATATAGATTCAGTGATGTCTTCACTTGTGATTTCAAGGCTTCCATACTTGTGCAACTTTAATCAGTATTCCCGACATTTCATAGTTTCTGTATACACCATTGTCGTCGTATTTTCCTCCATGCATAATAATTGCTTGCACTGTTTCCATTCCTAAGCCAAAAAAAAGGACTTTTTTTTTTCTAAAAATAGGGGGTAAGAGATTAACTATGTGATTACCAAGTAAACGACCAAAAAATGAACACATATAAACATGTATGGACAACATACAATTTTGTGGGTGTCATCTTTACAATTATTTCAATAAATTGGCTAAGATGAATGATCAAAAGTTAAGATTCATTATTTTTAAATTTGTGGAACATTCAAGGAAACACAAATTTCATGAATGAAATGATTGGCGACAATTGAGAAAACATGTAAAAACATGTATGAACATTGTTCATGCGTTTTACCAGTTTTATAAATGTTTGGTGATTTTTTTCCGAAATTGAAAGTTGAGACTCATATGAAAAATCTATATATATTTATCAATACAAATGCTTAATTGCGATATGTGGACAGAAAACAACAGATTATATTCGAACTATAATTTTTAAAATGAGCATACCTATGATTACTGAATTTTCCATGTGGTGAACTGAAACGGATTTTGATGAGTGATAATTTGGTTTTGGCGTGAAGATTCTTATGATTCGATAAAAATGAATTATGTGAAAATGGTTTGTATAGACTAAAGAATGATTGCTGAATAATAGGGATTTCAATTGAGGCTACACGTTCACTCACTTTCTTATGTAGTAACCGCCCCTGTTCTTATAAAACCGTTGGTTATGTAGATAATGTTTCATGGCATTCCTGAAAAACTGTTCCTATTTTCCAGCATTTGACCGATTCAATTATAAGAGGTGGCACATATTAAATATTGTATTCTGAGGGTGTCATTTTTGTAAAAATGTTCTAATAATTGTCATTTGTCTAATTTTCCGTTTTTACATGGATACATAGCCCATTAACAAATCATTTTATCAAGGTAGTTAGTGGGTGTATTTTTGCAAAAACATAAAAGACTAATTTAAAAAGAAGTGGTAAATTAGAAATTGAATGTTAAAATTGTATCCCATTATTGAAAACATGGTATTTGTATAATTATCCCATGAAGAAATTGAGTTGTAATGTATAAATAGCAATGTTTTAAGATCCGACCTACTCAGCGATCCATATAGGAAATCGAGTTATTGGGTCACTGGTTTAACCGGTGGATCACTGGTCGAACCTGACAAATATAATTATTAAATATTATAATTTAAGATAAAATAATTATTAAACATAACTAAATAATAAAATATCTTTAAAACAATAAAAAATTAACAGAGTTTTAATTTCAACATGCTTCAATTCTAATAATTATAGAATGAGATTAAAAATTACAAGTAAAGACAATCTCATAACTAAGTGGTCCACTAAAACAAATTACAAACTTTTTATCGAGTATATTGAACTAATCATGCTTAATTACAACGATATTTAGAATCCATAAACTAAAGACCTTTGATTTTAGTCAAAAGGCTTCTAAACACAAGTTGGATCAAATTTTTAATAAAAATCCTATATTTTATGGCTAGTGTTCATAGAACAGTGGAGAAAAAACTGATAATCCTTAATAAATACTTCAAACCCAAAAATTGATAATCTTAAATTAATACTTTAAAACAAAAAACTGATAATCTTAAATCAATATTTTTCATTGTATCATTGTAACAGCTATTTAGTCAACTCGAGTGTTAGAAAGGCTTGTAGACATGCCGACAAAAGTACACTCTTCAAACAAAGAATGGTAGCAGAGAAAAGAATCGTGAAATTTTAGGCCTTCTATTTTTAGGAAAGAAAAATTAAATAGAGCATAATCAATGATGGAAGAGAGTGGTTATAGCTCGAGAGAGACTTATCAAGTTACTGTCAAGAGAATCGATGATAGAGTGGTTAAAGGCCAAGGATTTTGGGTGTGTCGAGAAGAGTTATGTTGATTTTGGAGGTAAGACCATGAGAGTTAGATTAGAACAGAAAGCTTAGAAAGAAACATGATTTTTCTTATTTGAATATGGGAGTTTTGCTTATAGACTGGATTTTAGAAAAATCGGGCGGATCGCGGGTTGCAGTTCAACCGGCTGGGTCAACGGGTTTAATCGGATTTTTTACATTTCCGATTTTTAGTATGAAGCCGGACCGGTTTATCGGCCATTTGCCGAGTTTTCGGTCTGATCGGCCGGGTCGGTCCGGGTTTTAAAACACTAATAAATAGGTTTGGTATTGTGAGTGGTCAAGTTTCACACATGTGGTTGTCCAAACAAACTTAATTGCCATAGAAAAATATTGCCCCTCCCACATTTCATTCTCCAAAACAAATACGTGATCTTCTCTATATATCTGTTTTCTAATACTTCATCCGTCCTATTTTAATTTTCATAAAATTTCATTTTAATTGTCTTAAAATAAGTGTCATAATCAAATTTTTCATAAAAGTATTACTAAAATGCTCTCATATATTAATGATGAAAGTTCAAATTCTCATGTGTTGGAATAACTACCAAAATCTTAGTTTGAGTATAAGTTGGATTTATTGGGATGAGTACCCAAATACTAATTTGAGTAAAAAATGAGATTAAGTATCTCACATTGGTTAAAATTATGGTTGTAAAGAAATCTTTCCCTTATAAATAGGTTGTAAGTCTTGTAGTTAGATGGATCAAACTCCTCAACTCAGTTAACTAGTGAGGTATAAATTAAGCTTGGTTCTTTGAGTGTGAGAGAGGGTTTGTATAGTTTTCTGTGCAAAAAATGAAATCATTGTGAGAGAGGGTTTGTATAGTTTTTCTGTACAAAAACTGTAATAGTTGTAAGAGAGGGTTTTTAAAGTTTTTCCGTTAACAAACTGTAGTCTTTTGTGAGAGAGTTTTTTATACTATTTTCGTTCAAAAACTATAGTCTTTTGTGAGAGGATTTTTAGAGTTTTTCTGTTCAAAAGCTATAATCATTGTGAGAGGGTTTCCACAATTTTTGTCCATCTAAAAATTGTAACTTTTGTTTAGTAAAGATCATAGATGTAGGTTTGTTGTTGAGAAACCAAACCACATTAAAAATTCATGTGTGTTCTTTCTTTCTTTCACTGTTAAACCTTGTTTTCTCAAATTGTGCAAATAGACTAGAGTTCTTTATTTCCATTCAAACTAGTTGCACATCTTGTACTCGTTTTTTAGTGTTTATTTCTCATTTATTATGAATGATAGTGAGGTAGGATTTGAGCCAAAAATTGAATTAAAATTATAAGGTAGGATTTAAGCCGTATGTCAAATCAAATAGTGTGGTAGGGTTTGAGCCAGAAGTCAAATCACTTTCTAAGGTTGCTTGAGCCAGAATTTAAGTGTGTAATAAGTTCTCACTTATCTTTGAAAAGTGACAATAGTGAAGAGGTTGAGAACATCCTAAGTGGGAGCTTAGGTAGTGGAGTAGGTGTTATCATCGAACCACTCTAAATTATATGTTCTTGATTGTTTGTCTCATATTCTGCAAAAAATTATCATTTCCATCAAAGCTCTATTCAACCCCCCTTCTAGAGCTTTCTTAGATCCTACAATTAGTATCAGAGTGGGTTTTTACTTGAAGGCTTTACATTCTTAGAGAAGATCTAAGATGACATTTGCACACTTTGAAGAATGTGGTGTCAACCCAAGTCTCCCAACCTTGTTTGATGGCTCTAACTATTCCTCTTGGATGAATCACATGAAGATTCATATTATATGTGAAGGAGTCAAGTATTGGAAGGTAATCATTCATGGTTCTTTTATTCCAAAGAATGAGAATGATGAAGTGTGACCCCTAAATTTAACTGCCACTTCTTTTCATCTATGCTTACTTCGCTCGAGTGATACCCGAACTTGGACATCATAATTTTTTTGAAAAATAAAAATTTGGAAATACAATGGTATAAAGTAAGGATCCTTTTTCACACTTAAAATTATAAATATACATTTCATTACTTTGAATAAAGCTACATAGTATTTCAAGAGGGGATATCCCAAAAATCAACAATGTTTACAAAATTCATAGGGTTATAAAAGAAAAGAAATCACATAGACCCCATTTCAATTATAACCCGAGATAAAAATGAATGTATGCACTATAATGTTCAATACAAAGCACTTGTATGACATGTTCAACATCAACCTTAGTGCAAAGCCCACCTTGGTTCTTCTATCTTTTAAAGACGAGTCGAGCAAGCAAAATAGTCTATCACCTTCTTGTATCCCCCTCAAGCCCCTGCCAATGTGGCAGGCATAAAACGCAATGAGTTGTGAAACTCAATAAGCAACACTAAACGAAATGGACAACTTTCCTAAACAATTGGCGTTCACACATATATTCATATGTTTATACAAAGTTGTAAACAACTCACAACTCAATACAAATAGCTTCACATTTACACATGTATTCAAGCCATTTCCTATGGAGTCACTCAAACACATTAGTCCCATCCATATGCTAACATATCTTTGTATTGTTTTAATAATCACACCTTGCAATTTTGAGTTCATTTCAAATACTTGCTTTTAGTTAAGTTTCACTCAACAATAAGGACATTTGTTAAGAGAAAATGGAAATGAACATTGATTCAACAATAAAGACAAATTAAAGTTATGAGCGAGGAAACAATGAACACACTTGAACACAATTGAACACAATATTTTGAGCTAGACCACGCATCACATTCGTGGAAAATGAACCACGAGTGATGCTTCCAAAGAGCTCCCATTCATGATTCCTAAAACTTAAAGGAAAAGAGGGTCAGAACACCCGTCACGTTCGTGACTTCTGGTGTCACAAATAGGGGCGTGCTAAGGGAACTCGTGATTCATCTTCCAGGTATGTCCAAAAACCTAGTCATGTTCATTACTATTATTGTCACATTCGTGACTCAGAAGAGGGTTGCATTTATGACTCAAATTCAGATGGCATTAGTGACCAGAAACATGGTCACATTCGTGACTAGTAATGGCCATGTTTGTGACTCATGGAAATGATACATCCTTGACTCAAATTAGCAATTCTTGGTGACCAAAAACATGGTCACGTTCGTGACTAATAATGTCACATTCGTGACTCATGGAAATGATTCTAATATGAGTCCAGACTTAGGGTTACGTTCGTGACTAAGTGTCTCATGAAGGAGAGTCACATTCCTGATGCCCTAACCTCGCTCATGCCTCCACTTGAATGCATACATTTTCACTCTAAAAGAAGTGTCACGTTCGTGACACTCAATTTCAGGAAGAAAATGGCCTCTAGAAGACCAACTGCTTACTATCAATCACCATTTGGCCAGAAAGCCAGTCATGATCCTGAATGAGGACAGTCACAAACGTGACTGGTTGGCAGCCACTTATACTTAGACAATTTTTAGTTCAACTCAACACCATATCAATCCTCAAATGTACAAGCAAGTTTTAAGCAATTAAATCCCATAATTCATACCACATTTGCACATGAAAACTCAACCATATTAAGCATATAAATGACCAATCCTACATGATCACACTACACATAATATGGCATCACAATCCCTCTTCATCATCTTAAGAAAAAGGCAACCACACTCAACCCATATCAAGCATAAAGGCATACCACATCATGCTTAAACATTTCCATTTCCAAAACATTTCACATATCCACAACTCACACATGAACATGTCCTCAATTCACTTCATTTCTCAAATCATATGTAATCATGCATATTTATGCAACATGATGAAAATGGAAATGCATGCCAACTAATGCATTCCCTAGCATGATCACCTATGATCCCATTTAGATTTTCATTTGCGCCCTATCTTGGCCATAATGTTGACTTTTACAAATGGGTCTCGTCGGCCGGGATTATCGGTTATAAAGAAAAATGGATCCATATAATTTATGCCCTTATTTGGCCTTAATTTCGCCCTTATTTGGCCTGACACACTCGTACACATTTAAGCGTACCGAGCCTTTTCCACTGTTCCACGTTATAGTATGTAATTGATACTATCCGTAATTATGCTCCCAAGAGCCATAACCAGTCCCTCATTTCGCTCACTAAGAGCCATTAGTTCTTGCTCACTAAGAGCCCATTGTTTTCATTTTAATTTGCTCCCTATGAGCCCCAGATGCATGAATGTCATATGCATAACTCATGCGACCAAATCATGCACTCAATATCCGATCATGTCATGCTTTACAATTAAAGTGTCGAGTTCAACTATCAACAATCTCAACACAATCAACAATCTATTAAGCATAGCCAACAAACATAAGCACACTAACCATCATCCAATTCAATCACTCTCAAAAATCAACACAATCGTCAATCTTTTACATCGTATAAAACATGATCAATTACACTCAAGTTATATAACCACAACTCCATGGAACCAATCATACAAAGCACCATTCATAATCAACATATTTAGTAATAGCCAAATCAAACATTTCACATTCAAGAACACGTACATACAAAGGAAAGTTGTGATCGTGTTACTTACCTCGTCAAAAGCACCTAGCAGCTCGGTTGCGAACAGTCCCCGCAGCGATTCAAGTTTCCTATTATCAACATTATAATTTCACATCAATCTAGCGTCCATTAAATCATGCAAAATTGAATGAAATCTTTAAGATATGCATGGTTACATTAGTTTATTCACTCTTCCCTCTCACCTTTCATAAATGCCCTTTTACCTAATACACTCTCCCAACCACCACATTTAATTCCTTCACACCAACCTTCATTTAATACCTGGACAAGTTTAGTTAGGTGTGTTTTAGTGTTTCTTACCCCCCAATGTATTCAAAACCTCCTAGTTCAAAATTTTCCCCTTCCAAACCCTAGTCACTTTCCTAACCTTGCTTAAGTCTCTTGTACATATCAATACCCAACCAAATCAACACTTTAAACACTCTCAATGCTCACCAAACAAACTTACCCAAGTGACAAAACACAATTAAATCCTCGTTTGCACAAAGCCCCAAATTTGTTACTTGTAGGGTCCTCTTTCTCTCACATTTTTATGTTCCTAATCTATGATACAACATTAACAATAAGAAAAAATGGATAGTAGAGGGTTTAAGCTTTTCAACAAGCCCTCATTTGCTCAATTTGGAGCTAGAATGAAAAAGTTATAAGGGTTGAAAATTAGGGTTAAGAGGAAAAAGGGATTGAGAAGAGAATGAAGAATACTCACCTTGATTCAAGTCAAGAACCACGTTTAGACTCTCCCTAGCAGTAGGGTTTTGTGGAAAGTGATGGTGATAGAGGTTTTTAGCTATGGAGAAAAAGGAAAAGAGGGAAGGAACGTGGGAATGGAGGGAAGGAATGAAGAGGTAAAGGTTTATAGGGTTTTTATTGGGCTTAATCTCCTATTGGATTTGTAAATTTTGTTTCTGCCTCGGCCCACACTAATCCCGACCTTTTAATTCCTCAAAATTCTCAATTCCTAAATCCTCTATTAAAACAAATCTTCACTCTATTCCTTATTGAATTTCCCAATATTAAAATGCAAAAAATTTCCCCTCATTTTTCTATGTATTTTATTTAATTTTTTAATTAAATTGAAAATTTGGGGTGTTACATGAAGTCAAAGATGAATTGGCTTATAGTGATGATGATTGGAATAAAGTATTTGTGAATGCAAAGGCAATGAAGATCATCTTGTGTGCTCTTATGGATGAAGAAAAGAATAAGTTGGGTTCATGTACAAGTGCTAAAGATATGTGGGAAAGGTTTAAAATGACTTATAATGGAACTAATCAAGTAAACGATACAAAGATTAATATGTTTTCATAAATATGAGATATTCACAATGAAGGAAGATGAGTCCATTAATACCATGATTGATAGATTTGGTGAGATTATAAATGGGTTGAGTAGTTTGGGCAAAGACATAAGTGATAGTGAGCTAGTGAAGAAAATTATAAGTTCACTTCCTAAAGAATGGGATTATCAAGTGACGGCTATAATGGAGTCCAAGGATCTTAACACATTAGGATTCAATGCTCTTGTTGGTTCATTAATCAATTATGAAATTATCTTGAAAACAAGATGTACAAGATTGAGGCCAAAGGTGAAGACCATTGCATCGAAGGCTAGTGTTCGTCTAATTGTGGAGAATGATGTTGAACAAAATGATGTAGAAGAAGATGATGAGGAAATGGCATTGTATTCAAGAAATTTGAGAAAATTGAAGAGCTTGATGAACTCGAGGGGGAAAGAGCTTAGAGAAAATGATAGAGTTGACAAAGGGAAGAAAAAGGAGGTCCTCTTTACTAAGTAGAGTGATGATGAAGTAGAAGAGCAAAACTATAAAGTGCACAATCTAGCGCTTATGGTAAGAAGCTCTTACTCTAGTGACATTGAGGATGAGGTATCTTCCTTTACTTCTAATGATTTAAGTGATGATGATTTCATTAGTGATGACTTGAATGATGTTTATTTGTTATTGTAAAGTGATTTTGAGAAAGTGCTAGGAATGAACAAGAAGTTGAAAAATGATAATAAGAAACTTGCACTTAAGATTGATTTTTTAAATGAAAAGTTAAATGAAGTGAATGAGCTTAAATCTTGCACTAGTGATGCTTTGATTGCTCCTAGGTTGAAACAATTTGATTTGCCTTTTTGCATGATACTTGCTTGCTTAAACAAGAAAAGTTGTCTAATGAGATTAAAAGACTTAAGAATGAATATTCTTATGTTGTTAGTAAGTTCACAAGTGGTAAAGAAAAGTTTGAAGAATTGCTTTCCTTACAAAGATATTCAATATCTAAGAATGGAATTGGTTGTTATACTTATAATAAGAACTTTTCATTTTTGACCAATTTTGTAAAGAAAAGTGGACTTGAACCTAAAAAATGCAAATTGCCTACTTGTGCTAAATGTTTGAGAGTTGGACATAATTTCTATGCTTGTTCTAGTTTTAGAAAGAGTATTAAAGTAAAGAAAGTATGGGTTGTGAAAGGAATCATTCTTTCCAATATAGTTCATATGATTAACTCCAAAGGACCCAAAGTTGCTTGGGTACCTAGAAAAACAAAAATTATTCATTTTGTAGGTGCAAGGAAGAATGAAGGTTCCATCTAGCACATGATATATGGATGGTGAGTGCTCAAAGCACATGATTAAAGATATGTTGAACTTTTTGTCATCATTTTGATTTGCATGAGTTGTGATCATTTATGCTACATATGTATATGATTTGATATATTTTCTTTTTTATCATGAAAAAAAGGGGAAGGAAGATTAAATTAGTTATAACATCTTAAAGATATACTCTCTCAAAAATATGAGTGAATGCAAAGATTAAGTGGATAAATAAATTGTATTTTTTTATCGATGTCTCTCTTGTGTTTATTTTGAACTTATATGGAAATTTGTTAATTTAGTTTGAATTTGATAATTGGATGTTGTGAATTTAACTTACTTTGATGTTATGAATGTTCATGGATTTTGCATTGTGTTTTGATCTTGATCTTGATCTTTGTTTATATGTTCATACTTCATAGAATGTGTCATTATTTTTAGATTACATGCACATACTCTTGGAGTATAATTTTTATTAGCTTTTTAATAATGTTAAAAAGGAGGAGGAAGTATGCATGAAATTGAATTGATTGATGAAGATTGAAATGGAGTTGGAAATTTTTTATTTTCATATTTGCCTAAAGTTGATTATTGTTTAATGGATGATGCGTCCTAAATATAAGTGACGTCTTTATATGCGCAAGTATACGCAATCAAGTAATAAGGGAAGTATTTTTACGACCCAATTTATCGAACCCAAGGGAAAATTTAAATGAAATAAATCATGCGTGTTTTTGTTGTTTTTCAGAATGTTCAATCAATTGAAATTTGTGTTTGATAAGAAATTTAAATGACATAAACTTAAATGACATAAAATAAAATTACAAAAAATTAAATTGCATAAATTTAAATGACAATAAAACTAAAAGTGCGATAAAAATAAATTGCATAAAAAGTAAAGTGCATTAAAATTAAATGAGCATAAAATTAAATTGCGGAAAAGTAAATTGGTACATAAAATAAATTGCAGAAATTAAAATAACGCGC
>CANYCX010930998.1:0-11379 GCA_948193385.1 Breynia disticha f. nivosa | reverse complement strand
CCAAAGCCTCAGTTATTAATAACAGAGTTTTAAATAAAATAATAAAATAATTATTATTTGTACTTATCACATATTTAATTATTAATTTATTCAAGATAAAAAAATAAGTTGAACTCTAATTTTATATCACTTAAAAAATTTTGATAGTAAATTTATAGTTAACTAATACAATAAATATGTTTATTACATATTTATAGTTAAGTGAGTTTAATACTCGAGCTTGTTCACGAGTTTGGTAAACGATCTTATTCACGAGCTTTAACGAGCTTGTTCACGAACATGTTCACGAGCCTAAAACGAGTCTCCTAAACGAGTATGTTCACGAGCTTACGAGTTGAGTACTTGGGTGTTCAAGATCGACTCGTTTAATTAAACGAGCTTCAAATTTTGTTCAAGCTCGGCTCATTTATTAACGAGCCGAGTCGTGAATGAGCCCTATACGAGCCAAATGTCGAGCTGTTCATGAACAGCTCGGCTCATTTACAGCCCTAGTTGTAATTTCATCCTTGAATCGCCTAGTTTTTCTTGTTTTACGAAAGGAGACTGAATATCTTCAACATGAAAATGTGAAAGATCTTTAATTTTGGTTCAAAAGAAAGTCCAATCAAGTGACGTGTGTCATTGAGTGCTATGAGGAACTTAAGGAGACAAACGAGTTGAGTGATGAAAATTATACCTTATGATAATTTTTACGAAAGGACACTGAATATCATCAACATGGAAATATGATAATTATACCCTATGATAATTATACCCTAAACATCTAAACAACCAAAACAAAAGAAGTCAAAGAGCAAGGGAGATTTTGGGCGTACCATTACCATATGTAGTAACAAGTTCTCAACTCTATAATTGATGACGAAACATCGTATGAAATGTGACCGATCTCGTCTGATGGCGTGGCGAAGAGCAGCCCGCCGCCGTCCATTCTTGAGTATTCGATGTTCTCGAATTGCTTGTTGTGATGATTTTTTATATTTTAAATCTGTTTTCTTATATGTTTAATTTTGTAAAGAATGAATAAGTGGTTTGTTAAATTTTTTTATGCACAATTGGTTTTTATTTCTTTAAAATCCCAAGCGAATTTCTCGGTTGAAATACTTGAGAATAACCTTTATTTTCATTCATTTTTCATTATCATTACTTATACCAACACAAACATGAAAGATACAGACAAAAAAGAGCCTAAGCTCATTTTTATACATTCCATCATTTACCAAGTTTATCATGTTTCTGTTTGTATTGCCAACAATACATAGCTTTCTTATTTCTTTTTTGTTAGCTTATTTTAACGAACAATAGGGATGGAGATAGACAAGTGCTAGTGGGGACACGTGCACCCACTAGTGCCAGTAGAACCCCCTATTATTGGGGTTCCAAAAGTACAAGAATGGTGGTGCACTGGGAACAATGGAGGAATGAGGGAGCACCAGTGGAAGTCTGGAAATGGATGTTGAATCGAAGGTGAAACTGGTGGAGGACAATGGTGGTTCGGTAGAAGTTCAAATCGAAGGAGAAGTAGGGATTGTGAGTGCGACGTGTTTGTTGTGGATGTATAAAAAATGAGAGAAATAAAAATCAAACATCAACACTTTATTTTTGTATAACCAAGGTAGTAAAACGGTATTGTTTTGCTCCTTGGCTTATATTATTTAATTAAGTGTGGGAGGATGTTCAATTCATTTTGCAATGGTTCCAAGTTTCCAACTTCACTCTCAGTAATGACGAACCAGTAAAATGGCTCCTCTCTAATTCAATTCAATCTTTTTCATTCTTTTTTCTTTCTTTGGGAAAGAAACTATTGTTTGTGTGGAAGATGTAAATCAATTCGAGGTCAGTTTCTATCATTTGAGTATCATGACTTTCTTTTATCATTTGTTTGTGAGTATTTAGTTCGTTTGATTATGTTGCTTCTTTGTATTAAAAATTGTTAAACTTCTGTAAAATTATGTAGTTTAGTGAAGTAGTAAATGTTTTGTTAATTTATGTTCTTTTTTTGATTCAAGATTGTTAGTTTGTTGTAAATGTATGTACTTTAATGAAGTAGTAAATGTTCAATAAACTGGGTTTTGTAAATTTTTTGGTTTTGCAAGTTCACTTGGTTGGTGCATTGAATGGTTATGGTTGTGAAATTTTTGCTTTCATGAACCTTCTTATGGAGCAGTGGCAATCATTTCTCTGATTGATTTCTCTAGTTTCAAGCAGCTGCTCACATTGTTGATGATATTGTGGACAATTCTCACATGCGCTGCGACCAACCTTGTTGGTTTAGATTTCCCGAGGTGTGAATACTTGAGAATAACCTTTTATTTTCATTCATTTTTCATTATCATTACTTATACTTCCATTAATTATTCTTACATTCACTTCATCCAAACATTTGGAACTTATTCTAATTTTGAACCTTTGTTTCTCTTCGTAGGTTGGTATGATTGCTTTAAACGATGTTGTAATTCTTCACAATCAAATTGGCCGAATTCTAAAGATGCATTTCAGAGTTGTTGCTTTTATTCATTTAAGAAGTTATATACCCGCCAACTCCATGATATGCTCTTGGTTTTGCCTTTGAGAAACAAAAAGGGCCTTAACATTTTAAACTGAATGCCATCGTTAGACTTTTTTTTTACACATTTTTCCACTCTTCTTTGTCTACTCCAGGAATGATGGAGGGGATTTGTGACATCTTTGACATTTAGAGGATATGATCTTGGCCCAACAATTTAGTTAGAGGTGATAATCATGTTTGGTTTATGAGCAACGTGGTCCTTTTGTAACATTCCAAAATTTTTTTGTCTTAAAATTATAACAAATAAATGTTTAAACATTAATATAGAAAGGTTGATCAAAGGTTGAAATAGGGGTGATATGAAAGAATCAAGAAAAATGAGAAAAGTGGAAAAAATGGGCAGGAACGGCCTTGGGAAACGGTCAGAGACCATTCCCACAGACCGTTCCCATGTATTTGAATATCAGAAAGGTGGAAATGGCCACCAGAAACGTCCAGAGGCCGTTTTTGACTGCCAGACTTTGTATTTAACCGACTTAACACACTTAAAAACTATTAAAACATTTCCTAACCCTCCTCAAACGTTCTCTAAAGTTCTAACACATCATCCTAAGGTTTCTTAATCATTTCATCTTCCTAGAAACATAAACCTTGCAACAATTCATCATAAAGCACAAGGTAGCTTGTTAATGGTTTAAATAAGGTTTATATATGGTTTCTTAGTTGAATTGAAAGAGATGGATGATTTTAAATAGGATTTTCTTGCTGGAAACAATGGAAATTAAATGAATAGACTTGAATTAATGATATGTACATGTGAGGATGGCTTTTAGGAAGAAGAGTGTTAGAAAAAGAGGTACAAACAAAGGTTGACTTAGGTTACAAAAGGGTTTTGCTAGAAATTATGAACTAAGGGCTAGAATTATGCTTAGATGATTCTAAGGTTGGATTTGATGTGAAAAGGAGAAATTAACGATATGTGGATACATAATTTTGTACAGGAGGATCTGTACGATGATTGGACAGAGATTGAATCGGTGTTGAGATTGCTGATTTGCTTATATTCGAGGTAAGTGTTCTTACGCTTACTAAATTGGATCGTAAAATGAATTCTGATATAAATGGTAGTTTTTCTTTAAACTTATAAAGTTGTAATATAGCTGGCCTAACATGCTATGTTGAGATTTTTAGATATAGAAGAACTATACGGAAAATGAAATGATGATGAATGAATCACTCATATTGCTGTTATGATCTTTTACGATCTAAATTGAATTGATTTGGTATGTTCAATTGGCTTTATGCCTATTCGATAAATGATGATATTGAGTGATTTGATAAGCTTGTATTACTTATATTGATATATGATTGATTGGAAGTTGATTTTGAGACGTTGAGTTAATATTGATATATTGATGTTAGAAATACCTGTGCGGTATATGATCTGCTCTATGTGAGCTGTGTTGTGAGCTATGTTGTGTGCTGATACGAATGTCATTCTTATGTTGTGTGCTAGTACGAATGTCATTCTTATTATGCATATTGATACGAATGTCATTTCTACGTTGTGTGCTGATATGATACAAATGGCATTCATGCATTTACATATTGCATATCTGTGTGACACGAGCGTATGTGGCAATACTATTCCTGTGTGGATGAGGACTTGTTATGTGCAGTCCTGGACTGAGCTGTGTGTGGTCCATATTTATGAGCTATATACTCAGAGTTGTGTGCTCAGGCTATGTGCCATTCCTCTGCTGTGTGCGATAGAGGATTTCCACTGCTGTGTGCTATGGTGGACAAAACCCGGGGTCATCCTGTGTGGATTTGCATTAGCATTGACATTGCATTGCATACAATTGCATCTATATAATGCTATGAGATCTGTGTGATCTAATTGTTGTGTGGTTACGTAAATATATTCCTGTGTGGACTATTGATCTCTGTGTGAGATAGAACCTGTATGGTTCATGATTGGTGTGTGTTATCCTGTATTGATGTTGATTTATGTTATTTTGATATTGTTGTGTGCGATATAAATGTTCTGTACGAACTTATGATTCTGATGGTAATCCTATGTGGATTATTGAGTTGTGTGTTGTTTTCTATCTGTGTGATTTGTTTGAATGGCATATAGAGATGCCATAGGGAGAAAACAGTTAGACACGCCTTCGTGCTGATTCGTATTTTTCCCTTGCACATCATTTGCATTATATTAAGCTAATAATCCATACTAAGTATATTTTATACTCATTCTCGTTTATTGTTTAAATGATTATGCAAATCATAGGTAGCTACAGCAGCTGGACGATAGAGGTGATTAGTGTTTCCAGAGCTTACGTTAGAGGTCGAGCTCCAGAGTTCATTTTTGAGATTTTGGTTTGTACATACTGTACATTTTTGTATATACACGCAGGATTTGAGTTTGAATGTTTGTCAAACTATTTGCTTCCGTTTGTGTTTGATATTTGAAATGAAAATAGTTTGGGCCGAGTTTTGTATAAAGAGCGTGTATATATATTTTCTCTCTCATCTGTTCTTTTTTAGATCTAATTTCATATCATTTCTTAAATTATATTGATTATCAGGAAAAACAGGATTTTGAATATGAGCTTCACATTTAGTGGTATCAAAGCAGGGATTAAATTCTTTGTGGAATGTGCCAATGATTTTCAATTTCTGTATGATTTGAAAATCTGAAATGATTTTTGAACTTCTGATTTTTATAATACATGGAGCCGATAGACGATGTATCTCCTGATCACACTGCAGAGTCCAGAGATTCAGTTGATGGACAGGGTTTAGCACTAGTACCTCCAGAGCAGCCTGCACAGCCTACGATGTCTATATCTCCGTATGATCTTGCATATGCTCCATTTTGGGAGATGATGCATAAGATGATGAGGGATCAGGGTAGAGGTTCAGGGAGTCAGAAAAACTTGAAAATTGATAAAAATTTTGCAGAGGTAAGAAAGTAGGGAGCCAAGACATTTGAGGGTACTCCAGATCCAGCTGAGGTTGATGACTGGCTCAAGCATACGTAGAGGATTCTGACACATATGAGATGTACGCCAGAGCAAAAATTGAGGTACACTACTTCTCTTCTAGAGAAAGTAGCTTGGAATTGGTGGGAGTCAATTCCAGATAGTCAGAGAGATCCTCTAGTGTTGACTTGGGATGATTTTCTAAGGAGATTTACTAATAAATATACTCCTCCACATTATCAGACAAAGAAGAAGATAGAATTTCTGGAGCTGAAACAGAGAGATATGACAGTGGTGGAGTACGAGGCACAGTTTACAAGGTTGTCTCATTATGCTCCAGAGGATGTTGATACAGACAGGAAGTGGAGAGACAGATTTGAGCGGGTTCTGAGGTATCCGATTCAGGATAGGATTGCGATGAAACCTCCGACTTATGAGATGTTACTTGAGACAGCTATACGAGCAGAGGAGCTAAAGGCAGAGGGAGATAAATCTGAAGGAAAGCAACACAGAGTCTCAGGTAGTTCCAGTTCTCAGCAGCAGTAGAAAAAGAAGAAGACAAATTTCAGGCCACCTAGAGAGACAAGTGGTACTTAGAGTAGACAGTCTGGCAGAGGAGCTGGAGGTGGTAGAGATTATTCCACCAGGACTTCTATTCCTCAGGGTCGCGGTACAGGTACTCATGCTGGAAGAGATACCACTCCACTGTGTTATACTTATCGCCAGTCGGTACATTTTTCCAGAGATTGTCCATATAGACAAGGGGTACAGAGTGGTGAGGTTTCCCGACATAGCAGTGTTGGTGAGGTCAGACCTGTAGTATCGATTGGTACTGGTAGAGGTAGAGGTTCTGGTTCTACTTCTAGAGGAGGATTAGCTCTCAGAGGTGGAGCAGTTGGTTTAGGTAGAGGAGGTGGATCTATGGGAGCAGCAACACCATTAGGGTCAGTAACACAGGCCCAAGTTTATGCTATAACTAGAGATGAGGTTGTAGAGGATCTAGACGTGATCACTGGTATTATTTTTATCTTTACATATACTACTTCAGTATTGATTGATCTAGGTTCTATGTGCTCTTTTGTGAGTGAGTAAGTGGTAGACCATATTGGAGGTAGTATAGAGCGTCTAAGTTATATTGTTTCTGTATTGATGCCAGCTGGTGGTACTATGTTGGTTAGACATATTTTAAGGCATTGTGAGCTACATATTGGTGAGTCAACTTATTTTGCCGATTTGATTGTTTTGAGGATGGCAGAGTTTGGGATTATTTTAGGTATGGATTGGCTATCCAGAAATCGCACTATGGTCGACTACTATTCAAAAAAATTTGTGATTAAGGTTGATGGTGATAGACGAATATTATTAGTAGGCAAAAGTAAGACTTTTCCTTCTTGCCTGATTTCGGCAGATATTGCTGCGAAATTGATTAGAGAGGGTTGTGATGCCTATCTTGCTTCAGTGATTGATCTGAATAAACCTAAGTTAGAGGTGGAATATGTGGAGATAGTTTGTGAGTATCCTGAGGTATTTCCTGATGAGTTACCAGGATTGCCACCACAGTAAGAGGCTGATTTTAGGATAGAGACTGTGTTGGGAGAAGCATTAGTATCTATTGCACCTTACATGATGATAGTTGTTGAGTTACAGGAATTAAAACGACAATTGGAGGAATTATTAGAGAAAGGTTTTATACGACCTAACATATCACCTTAGGGAGCACCAGTGTTGTTTGTATAGAAGAAGGACGGTAGTATGCGATTGTGTATCGACTATCGTCAGCTAAATAAAGTGACACTGAAGAATAAGTATCCATTGCTGAGGATAGATAATCTGATTGATCAGCTGCAGGGAGCTACAATGTTTTCTAAAATTGACCTCAGGTCAGGTTATGGGCAGCTGAGACTTGAGGATAGTTCGATTGAGAAGATAGCTTTTAGGACTCGATACGGGCATTGCGAGTTCACTGTTATGCCATTTGGATTGATGAATGCACTAGCTGTATTTATGACACTGATGAATAAGGTATTTCAGGCTTATTTAGATCAGTTTGTGGTTGTGTTTATTGATAATGTTTTGGTGCATTCGAGAGATAGAGAGGAGCATAGACGACATTTGAGGATTATGCTAAAATTGCTGAAAGAAAAAGAGTTGTATGCTAAGTTCAGCAAATGTGAGGTCTGAATGTCTGAGGTTATCTTTCTAGGGCACGTGATCTCAGTAGACGGAGTGAAACTGGATCCTAGCAAGATAAAAGTAGTTTAAGAGTGGGAAGCTCCGAAGAACGTGTCTGAGGTACGTAGTTTTTTGGGTTTAGTTGGTTATTATCGCAGATTTAGTGAGGATTTTTCGAGGATAGCTAGACCTATGACATCTTTATTGAGGAAGAATGTTCCATTTATTTGGAATGATAACTGTGAAACAAGTTTTCGGGAAGTGAAGAAGAGATTGGTCAAAGCTCTAGTCCTGTTGTTACCTAGTTAGGGAGGTAGTTTTGTTGTTTATATAGATGCTTCTGGAGCTAGGTTAGGTGGAGTATTGATGCAGCACGACAGAGTTATTACATATACTTCACGACAGTTACAACCGCACGAGGCTAACTATCTGACACATGATTTGGAATTAACAGCGATCATTCATGCTCTGAAGGTTTGGCGATATTATCTGTATGGTGAGACTTTTCAGATTTTCACTGATCATAAGAGTCTCAAGTATGTTATGACACAGCGAGAGCTAAACCTTCAACAGAGGAGGTGGATAGAGTTGTTGAAAGATTACGACTGCACGATTGAGTATCATCCTGGAAAGGCGAATGTTGTAGTTGATGCCTTGAGCAGAAAAGAAAAAGGGGATGATGATTCAGTGACCTATAGAGCAGAGTCATTGTTTTCTTTGCGAGATATGCGAGTTTAGTTGGATTTGATTGAGGATCAGATGTTAGCCAACATTAACGTTCGACCTCAGATGCAAGATGTGATTGCTGAGCGTCAGAAAGAAGATGATCATCTGATGCAGATTAAGAAGAAAGTTGAGCGAGGAGAGGTACCTACTTTACACCGACTTGATGATAATGGTGTTTTGTATTATCGGGACAGACTGTGTGTTCCAGATATAGAAGAGTTGAAGAATGAGCTGATGGCAAAGGCTCATTCTTCTCCTTTATCAGTTCATCCCGATAATACTAAAATGCATTGGGATTTACGAGAGTTGTATTGGTGGGTACATATGAAAAGGGAGATAGCCAAATTTGTTGTGAAACATCTCCAGTGTCAAGCAGATAAAAGTAGAACATCAAGCTCTAGCAGGAATACTGAGACCAATAGAGATTCCTGAATGGAAGTGGGAGAAAATCACTATGGATTTCATTATTAGTTTACCGAGGACGTTTTGAAGTTATGATGCTATTTGGGTTATTGTGGATAGACTGACGAAATTGACTCATTTCTTAGCTATCCGACATGAGGATACGTTGGATAGGCTTGTTGATTTGTATGTTGCCGAGATTGTCAGGTTACATGGTGTTCCTACTTCGATTGTGTCTAATCGTGATCCTAGGTTTACATCGCGATTTTGGCAGAGTCTCCAGGATGCGATGGGTACTCGTTTGAGGTTTAGCACGTCTTTCCATCCGCAGACTGATGGTCAGTCGAAAAGGAAGATTCAGACAATAGAGGATCTGCTTCATGTTAGTATTTTGGAGTTTGGTGGCAGCTGGTATGATCACTTATCTTTAGTTGAGTTTGCGATAGATTGAGGGAACATAGTTAGTTCAACAAACCCTGGATAAAGTGAATGTTGTGAAAAGATGTATGCAAGCAGCTCAGGATCGTCAAAAGAGCTACTACGACCGACATCATCGAGAGATAGAGTATGCGGTAGGAGATAGAGTTTTCTTACAAGTTTCACCCTGGAGAGGTGTGATTTGATTTGGTAGACATGGAAAGTTAAGTCCTAGATATATCGGACCGTACGAGATTACAGAAAGAGTGGGACCACTAGCTTATAGACTGAAGTTACCAGCCGAGTTGTCCCGATTACATGATGTATTTCATATTTCTATGTTGAGACAGTACCGATCTAATCCTAGTCATGTGTTGAGTGCTCCAGAGTTGGAGATTTCTGATGAGTTGACTTACGAGGAGGAGCCTGTTGAGATGGTAGACAGACAGATGAGACAGATGAGATAGTTGAGGAATCGAGAGATTCCGATGGTTTTGGTGAAGTGGAGTTTTCATTCACCAAAAGAAGCAACTTGGGAGGTGAAGTCAGATATGAAACGACAATATCCATAACTATTTCCTGACTCGACATCAGAGCATTCAGGTATGTTCTAATGTTAGATCTGATTATTGATTGTTAGTAACATTGTGTTGACTTACAAGTTCCTTGATTTGAAATTTTGGGGATGAAATTTTCTAAGTGGGGGAGAATTGTAACATTCTAGAAAGTTTTCGTCTTAAAATTATGAAAAATAAATGTTTAAACATTAATATACAAAGGTTGATCAAAGATTGATATAAGGGTGATATGAAAGAATCAAGAAAAAGGAGAAAAATGGCAAAAATGGGCAGGAACGGCCTTAGAAACGGTCACAGACCATTCCCACAGACCGTTCCCATGTATTTGAATATCAGAAAGGTGGAAACGGCCATCAGAAACGTCCAGAGGCCGTTGCAGAGGCCGTTTCTGACTGCCAGACTTTGTATTTAACCGACTTAACACACTTAAAAATGATTAAAACATTTCCTAACCCTCCTCAAACGTTCTCTGACGTTCTAACACAGCATCCTAAGGTTTCTTAATCATTTCATCTTCCTAGAAACATAAACCTTGCAAGAATTCATTAACTCATAAATGGGAGCATGTTTTCTAGATGATTAAAGGCATAAGGTTAGAATATGATGAAAGCTTCAGATTCTCTTGAAGATAATGGAATGACTAATGTGAATGTGGAAGGTTGTCGAGCATCTCCTGATTTAAGAATTGAAGAATGAGCTTTTATGAAGTCTATAAATAGTTGGCAGAAGAAGAAAGAGGTTAAGATACTGAACAACACTCAGCCATATTTTGAATAACTATGATTCATATTTGATAACACTTCTCTGCAAAAACAAAGCTTATATACTTGTCTTCTCTGTTGTATTTCTCTTAAGTTTTCTGTGATATTCCTCCTAGAATTGTGTGGTAGGACTTGAGCCGAAAATCAAGTTGTATTTTGTGAGGTAGCTTGAACCGTAAGTCAAGTGTGAAAGGAAATCCTGTGAGGTAATAGAAAGTGTTGGCCAAAATCCTAAGTGAGGAACTTAGGTAGTGGAGTAGGTGTTTGATCCGAACCACTCTATATCGTGTGTCATTATTTTCTTATTTTCCGTAAAAATTCGAAAACCTTATTAGCTCTATTCACCCCCCCTTCTAGAGCTAATCTTAATCCTACAGAAGTGATTTGGAATAAATGTTTAAGTGTTTAGATTGCAAAATGCTGATTCCAGTAGGTTAGAACGGTTTGGGGAACGGCCTGGGCATCCCGTTCGCAAAACCGTTTCAATTTTTAGACATTCCAGAATGGGCAAACGGTTTCGCGAACGGTTTGCTAAACGGTTTGCAATCCCGTTTGGCACTACTCACAGCACTATTCACAGCATGCAAAAATTTGACTATTTTGAGTCTGAATGGTTCTGATTGCTTGAATATGACTATATTGACTTTAATGGTTATTCTTATGATGTAAAATGACATTTATACAAGTTGTAAAATGTATGATTGTTTTGAAATTTAATAAATTAATCCAAAATTAAATCGTATATGAATGTTGTTAAGAATGAAATTGAATTAGAATGTGTATGAATTTGACATGTTTTTGTTGTTCACTTGTTTGATGTTGTTATTTTT
>CANYCX010930719.1:0-22679 GCA_948193385.1 Breynia disticha f. nivosa | reverse complement strand
TTTTATGTATTAATGTTTTATTGATATTTAAATGGTACTTTATACGTGAAATAATTATATTGATTACTTGATTGTTAAATTCAATTAAAAAATATATTATATATGAATATGCTTGGAATATTCTTTTTAGTGATAGAAATAAAGTAAAGCTGGTTGGAGTGAAATAGAATAAACACTGTAGCTGCTGTATTTTTGAGTAAGAATACTGTATTTTTGAGTATGTGGTTGGAGATGTGTTTAATGAAATGAAGTGTGATGCAGGTGCCAGTAGAGCAGCCTTGCATTTCATTAAAGATGGTGCACGCAATAACACAATCGCCAGCCTCTCTGTAGTCAACAAAAATGAAGACTATTCACATCATTTGAAGTTATCATTTCTACAAAATGGATACATAAACATGCCATCTTCGGCTTCTTTGTAGGGAAGGAGAATGGTAGCGTTCCAGTGAGATATCAAAGAAAGAAAAAGGGTCAAAAATTCGAAATTGAAATAACTTAACTGTCAAGAAACTCTGAAAAAATTTATGTTTTCATTATTTATTGTTTAAAAAAACTTGGAGAGATGAGATTCCTAGTATAAATAAAATATATTGTCTTTAGTTTATATAAAAAGGATCCGTTCGTTTGTAATAATTTAATTTTTCTGAACGTATTTTTCTGATTTTTTGATATTTGGTAACAGAAAAAGAAATTATATCATGTTAAAGTGCCAGAAATCGAAAAATATGATTTTGAAAAATAAGATTCAGAAACTTAATTTTTATTGAACAATATTTTTTGAAGAAAATTATTTTTCATCAAACAAACGAAGCAGAAATTTGTTAGATCTCTGATAAACTTTCAATTGCTAATGCATTGTATCTAAAATCATATGATTCTAATAGTAATAGTAGTAATATTGTAACACCCTGAATTCTAAATTCATAAAGATATATTTAGGTTCGTGCATTACTTGTCCTATGTCCTTGATAATGTATGTAGGATATTATAGCATCACCTTATATCGATAAGGTATATTATAGATAAGAAATGTATGTTACTTAATTCACCTGTACATGCCAGTAGCGTAGTAGAGTGTTTACAAATGGGAAAAACGTTATAACACACATTACCAGCATATCCTACAAGTGTTGAAGTTGATAGATTTCATTAAAAGAGAAAATTTAATCACAAATTGAAGCGAAATAAAAAAGAAATAATACATCTAAAAAAGAATGAGCAAAACAAAGAACATTAAATCTCCCGCTTAAAATTCACCAAGTTCTTAAGAGTATTTCTTGTTGCTTATCTAAGTTTCTCTAGAAGTTACACCTCTTCTATAGAAGGAGTTGCAAGACTAGGGTGAAAGATAACTCCTTTTCAACCATTGCAGTGTCAACTTGAACTTCCTCCATAAACTTTTCATTCTCTTCACAAAAAGATGTCAAAGCTTTAACTTTTTCTTTGGATCTCTGTAATTCTTCCTCAAATCACTTGACATTTTCCTCTTTTTCTCTAACATTGCTTTCAAAGAGGATACCACATTGTGAAGTTCAACCTGGTGTGCTTTTAACTGACTAAGGGACGAGCTAATGTATTCAAACCTTTGCTTTTGAGCTTCAGTTGCAGTGGAAGAAAAATTAGCCTCAAACTTCCATAAGTTGGTCACCTCATCAACATAGCTAGTTTTTAATGCCACCAAGTATATCGTATATGAGTTGTGACATGGATTCAACCTCTTCAATAGAAGTTCAAGTTGATTTTGGATATAAGTCCACAAAGACTAAGCAAACATCTGATGGTGATATGACATTACTCTTTCAAGATTGAATATCAAAAGCTTAGGAATAAGAGCTTCTTGACCAAAAAGAACAACTGAGGTACATGCTAGAACTGAAGTTTCTTTGGTGAGGAGCCTTTGTTGAAGGTTGAGAGAAAGGCGGTTGCGAAGAATTTGGTGCAACTAAGTGAAGAGGCTTCCCAATGGATTGCATTGCCAATTGAAATTGACTCGAACTTTGTACTGAAGCCACACTACGACAAGGACTAGAGTGTGACAAATTCGCCAATATTGTACCCAAGTCTTGATGATTAAGCTAAAAAAAAAGAGATGCATATACACAACTTATATGTTTGTATGGTTAAAAATAGGCAAACAAAAGTACTTGTTCACCAAAATTCTTAGGAAAATCAAAGTGCTTGCTCTTGTCAAAATAGTAACATCAAAAGTTACTGCAAAAAAAAAAAGAAAAAAAAGTGATTTAGAAGTAAAGATCCATGAAGCAAAGGAATGAATGAATGATTGTCCAAATTAAGTAGAGAAGATCTTGACAAAGACGAGAGCTTGACATAATCAAAGTATAGATGTCAAAGTCAAGTAAAAATGATCTTGACAAAGATGAGAAACTTGACATAGTCATGGTATAGATGTCAAAGTCAAGTAGAGGATCTTGATAAAGACGATAGAGTTTGACATAGTCAATGCATAGATGTCAAAGTCAAGTATAAAGGATTATAACAAAGACGAGAGAGCTTGACATAATCAAGACATATACATCCAAGTCCAGTAAAGAAGATCTTGACAAAGACAATAGAGCTTGACATAGTCAAGGAAGATTATCAAAGTAATGCGAATCTTGACAAAGACAAATAGTGAATGAATGTAATCCTTTCAAAGCAAATTCTAACAAGATGAGCATATAAATATTTAATATTTAAAGAGAAGAAGCATAAATACTTAAATTATTAGAGTAAAATATAAATTAAAGGATTAAAAGTAAAAAAAACAGAGAGCTCCAATGCACAAAAAACTACAAAATAAGTCAAGTCACTTGAAAAAAGAAATTTAAAAAAATAAGAAGAGAAAAAAGCTACGTAAAAAAAGAAAGACAAAAAATTGCAAACGAATAAAAAGAAAAGAAAAGAGAAGATAGCAAACGTACAAAAAAGAGATGAATAAAAGTTTAAGTAAAAAAAAGAAAAACAAAAGAGAAAAAGCCACGTAAAAAAAGATAGAAATAAAAGAGAAAAAAAAATAAATGCAAGAAAAAAAGAAAGAGAATTAAAAAAAACCTTTTATTTTGTCTAAAAACAAGAGGAGAGAGGAAGAGAACTTTCAAGACTCACCATTTAAATGTGAAAAATTATTAAAGTCTACTGTCTTATTTAGAGTTAACTCTGAACACAAATTGAGTTGTGATAGGATGTACTCAATAAACATTACTTAATAATTAAGAAGAATTCTATCTTAATTTTAAAAAACCAAATGGCTAAATATATTTTTTTTCTCCTCTTTTCCCACGTAAAAAAAATGAAGAAAAACAAGATAATTCATGACATGTCCATCATAAAGAAGCATGACGATGACAAGCTACACGTCATAGTAGAAGCACATTATATTTTTCAAGGTTTAGCACTAACAATGACTTGTAAATTTGGACAGAAAATCAAAGATGGGATTTCCTTAACATTCTCTTCACATGTCAAAGAAGTTGTATCGCACATCGTTTCAGTTTTCTGCTTTTATGTCATTCGCCTACACCAACTTCTGCAAGTACCGGGAAACAAAAAACACAACTCCATCTGCGGATTTCCCCAAAAAAATGTGATACATTCGATATTCTCTCGTACGGAAAATCATATTTAATGATATTATACAAGATTTACAACCCTAACTATGCACTCAAAACATTTACAACGCACGTAGAATGAATTCAAGCAAATTCAAAACATTATATACCAGAAAAATATAGCATTTTGAATCATGGTTGGCTGTACCTCACTCGATCTTCTCCATTATTTCTAGCCTTGTTTTCCTTTTCCACCCTTTCATCGTGGCCACTAGGTTGATCAACCCCACAATTTGGTTTTTACTATATTCCTACAAAGTCATTTTCAGTTTTAATATCTGTGGTATCTAAAGTAACAATAATGCATTATGCTTTCTAAAATTTATTTACCGGATGAGCACGAGCCCAGTGAACATACTCGGTTTCTGGAAGGTAGTATGCCTGTAGTCAAGAACGCAAATTCTAGTTAGAAACTGTTAGTGCACAAAATCATTGAGTGCACGGTTAAGACATGACATGATTGGCTCGAATTTTATTTTTGCTGTCCATATGATATAAATAATCCTCATTCGTAAACCTGAATTGTCATCCCTAGACAATGTTTAATGGGAACGTTCAAACAGGATTATCTAAGGAAAACAAAAACTTCAATTTTTTTCAGCTCTCAAAATTTTCATATCAATAATGCCTCTCTTACCTTGATAAAAGTTTCAACAGTTTGTAACTTCGGTTTCACATTAACAGAGACAAAATGCTGTAGACCATTGATCAGCACCTGCAAGGTTGAAGAAAGCAAAATGTCCAGTCAAGTAAGAAAACAACAATACATGTAAAATGTTCAGCAAAAGGACCTGAAGATCCAGTGACATGAGAGCTCGTCCTTCATCGGTGCACCTCTTCACCCGTGATAGACCTTCTATAAGGGTTTCAGCAACAATTTCTAGTCCATAATTCAGAAGGAGGTCTTGAACCTAGAACGACAGAATTACAGTTTGAACTAACTCATCATCACTAGTGATGGATTCGCACAAACAGAAAATGAAGGTTCAACAACTGTAATATAGATGTGCAGTGATTCACATAACCAGTTAAATGGTTATGGCTCAATTAAGTGAATGTTACAGAGCACAAACTTTTACCATTCACATATCTCCATTTAGTTAGAAAATAATGACCATGCCAAATCCGGGGGATCAGTTTTAAGGAACTCCCATTTGTTAGTATTCTTAAATTCACATCCATATCTTAGACCTGACAAAACTTGACATGACCTGGCACGACACGAAGTTACTTCGGTTTAGGTAAGGTGTACATGAGTTTGGGTCGTAAAAGAGTTGACTCGTTATGACTTGTAAAAATTTATTTAAACAAGTAAACCTGACATAAACCAAATACATCCCTCTATGACCCGTTAAAAAATTATCAATAATTTAAAGACAAATATTTAAAATACTTTAGTATGTAAATTGGAAAATATAGAACAAATTTTTAAAATACTTTAGCATGTAAATTGGAAAATATAGAACAAATGTTCAAAAAACTCTATTAAATGACTAAATTCAGTTCATTTAGTGGAAATTATAAATAACACATTATTCATAATTCTTATTTTTTATCCTAGTTCTATATTTTATATTCATGTTTGTTCAAAATGAGAATAATAGTGTTTATTCTTATGTTAATTGAAACAAAAAGTAAAATATATATATACATATTTTTGAAATATAAACAAATAGAAGTTTAACTCCTAGAAAAGTAATTCACGAAACATTCTGTAATTTTAATCGACCGAAATAAATTTGGCCGATAACCCCACCCGACCCGACACGAAATTTAAATGGGTCAGGTTTTGGTAGAGTGCAAATAGGTTTGGGTAATAAACGGGCTGACCCGTTTATGGACCGTTAAATTTCAAAAAGAAATGACACGACACGAACTGACCCATTAACATGAATTGTCAGGCCTACCATATATCTACAAAACACGTGATTAGATACTATCCACTAAAAGATATATCAATAAACATGAAAACTAGTTTGTATTTCTTCTTAACAATTAACGCTCCACATATACAGAAGTGGGCATTACCTCCTTGTTAATACCTCCATGAGCAAGCCTTGTTCTGTAATGTTTGAATTCCCCCAACAACAAATCAACATACCTAATATTATAAACCACATCACAACTTGCAAAGAAACAAATAATGACGAATTTGTAGTATGTTAAGACATTCTATAAGATGAAATATGTCCAAAAAATATCTACTTTACTAGCTGAAAAAATACTGAATATGAACCATCACTGCTGATTCTTTGTCTCTTATTTTCCCCTAATTTCTTTCCTTCCACACTAAGCAAAATCTAACTTGAAATTAAGGCTCATTAGTTACACTCTACAAAGAAGAAGCCACTTAAAATAATAAAAAGAAAAATCTAAAACGTTAAACGCAACCATAGATTTAAAGAAATAATTAATTAATGTCATATATTATATTAGATGAGATCTGTCCAAACGTCAATTTTTCTCATGGAGGCGAATATAACGAACACTGCTAATTTTCCTGTCTATTTTTTTCTTCACTAGTTTTGAGCTTGTTTGATAGAGTACGATATTTTAAATAGGGGATCAGAGATGGAATATTTGAAAAATAGAAATGGTGACAGAATTTATTTAAACAATAGAGGAAGGTGCTTTTCATTTTCCCTCCCCGTTTCCGAACACACCCTTTCTTTCTTTTTTATCCCATATTAAACAAATTTTGCTTGAAAACAAGGATTGTTAGTTACAATCGGAAGAGAATAAAGCCACTTAAGAAACATTCAAGCCATTATACGCTCTTAACAAATACACCAAAACAAAAGGGAATCAGAACAAACCCATTATGCTCTAGCCCAAGCTCTTTCACTTCCCACTTAGCATTTGCAATGCGATCAACATACCTGCCAAATGAACTTACTGTTAAAGAAAGTGAAAATAAAAAAATTATGTACTAGGGAAAAGAACAAAAATCTGGAGTCAAGCCACAGTCACCGATTTTAACCAGCTCATCCTTAACATCTCCCGTCAAATTTAACTTAAAAAGTAAACCACATACTTAGCAGAAAAAAGTTGAAACAAAAAAAAGGATCCAATAATGTTGGACTGTGGCTACTTGACAATAAGGCAACCAAATTTTGCTAGCAAAATATCAGATGGTCTTTAATGACTGAACTTACAGGCTAATGTGAATTGACACCAATTCATGAAGTGGAGCATTAGATTCTATCCTGTTCATTCTGATGGCAAAATTGCAAATACTTAAAAAATTTACTATTATATTTGTTTTTTTACTTACCCATTAATGTGAAGTAGTAATCTTGCAGTTGTCTTATGAATATGCTCCATGAGATCCGGCACAGCGTCCACCTGATAACACATGTTGGTCCATTTCAACCAAAAAAAAGGAGTAGATTGATAACAAAATTTCAATGCATAATATTGTGAGTTCACTTTCCCCATTAACTCATTATTTCATGTCTAAGCATTAGTGGAATTAAAATGAAATTTAAAATACGAACATGTGTATACACAGTTACACCTCTCAACAATTTATCAGAGAAATAATTTTCAGAGACAAAAAGAAAAAGAATCACTGTTCAGCGTCCACAGAATTATCGTGAAGCATGCTTTCTGCTAAAATATAATCTACAGATACTTCATCAAAGTTTGAAATTTATGAGCTATTCATTTTCCATATGTCCATTGCATCTAAAGCTAAACCTATTTCACTGAGATATGGAGGCTACAAAACCCTCCAAACCTAAGGTTCAAGCAACAATAGTGATTAAAAAGATACCAGGTACGTATAGAAGTCCTCCACCACAATGGGATTGTTTTGGAGAAGCATTGCCTGGAGATGAGCTTTAGACCTGTGCAATATTCGCACGACAAGTGATATAGTATCAGCACCTGCACATCTTTCCTGCAATAAAATGACCATATCAATTGTAGACATATTTTTTTTCCAACTATTTGTAGACGTGTTTTGGTGCTATACAATTTTTCTTTACCAATTTCAAACAACCGAATTGTGCTCTTATTAACTAAAAATTACTCCCTCCATTCCATTTTATGAAACACAAATTTTTTTTAAGCCAATTTTTACAAAAACATTAATTACAACACAATTTCTTTATTTTTCCCTTATAAATAATTTAATACTAGTGGGGTATGAGAAAGATGATTTGTTAGTTATTATTAATGGATGTTGACTTAAAACATTAATAAACATTTTGGGAAGAGATTGAGTAAAAACATGTTTTGTGTCACATAAAATGACACACCCAAATGTCCATTTTGTGTCACATAAAATGGACGGAGGGGGTATTATTTTACACTATAGAAAACAAAAATGTGATAATCCTAAGTTAAGGTCTTTACTTGTGAAACATTTGATCGCATACCTGGAGACCAATGGTTGGAGAATAGCTAGGAGGGCTAGTGGGTGTAACATCTGCATGCATGTATGCACCAATAGAAGTGGATGAAGCAGACGAAACTGTTGTTGTCCGGGGCTTAATCCATTGATCACAATCTTGTGTGATGCAATTTAATGCCATCCTCAATCGAACTGTTTAGGATTAATACACATTGTTATGAGGAAATTCCAGCTCTAAGATGTAATTCTTGTTACTCAATAGGAAGAGAAAATTAAGAAGCAATACAAATGAACATGTGAAAGGATTGATAAAAATACACATACAATTTACTGAGTCGGGTAGATCTTTTCCATTTGCATTAGCACTGTGCTGACCAAATGTTTCAAATATAAAATAAAAAAACACCTCAAATAATTGGCATATACCCTGCAATAATAGACTGAATCAGAAGAAAAATTTAGAGAATACAAAGTAGCATCCAAAACTCAAAGCTAAAAATAAATCAAATACATAGTCAATAGACAGTAGCAGACCTTAAAGAACTCAACATTCACTATTTCTAGTTTCTGCATCAGCCTTGCATACTTGTCCATCGACCTAATAAGAATAAATAATTAACCTTGCAGATGCATAAATAGTTAAGGAATGGAACTAGATTAGGAGTTTTCATTTAAAAACCAAATAAAGATTATTTACCGCAGAAGACAAATAGATGATCCAGTTTGTGCTGTTATCTCATCATTTTTTCTATGCGAAGGGTGACTTTTTGAAGCGTTTTGCTGTGAAATTCTACTTGGGAGTTGACTATCCTCATCAATGAAGTCTGCAAGTAAATCTTCATTTTCATCTTCCAAAACAGTGTTCCCATTCATGACAAGATTATTCTCGGCAGATACTTTATCACCGTATTCACTATGTGCACCATATTCACTGGTACCCAATCCACCATGTGGAGAACCATGAGCATCTTTAGGGTGCATTAACTTTTGTGAAAATGGATTTCCACTTTTGAGCCAACTAGTAAAACCACTCTGCTTTGTCGTAGCATCAGCTGAATTTACTGATTTTGCTAAATCATGCAATCCATTATTAGCTCTATTAACACTAGACAGAGCAATTAAGGGTGCACTATCGCCCACAAGACCAGCAAAACTAATTTCCTGAACACTATCAGGGGGCAATTTCTGCCAATGTTCCTTCTCCAAAACCATTTTAAGAGCCTGAAAAAGAGAGACAACTTCAATCAAATGATCGATTAGATGCTCTACCAACATCATTGCACTATCCAACAAAAAAAACAAATGGAACATGTCTGATTTACTTGATAATGGAATTTTAATGCTGAGAAACACTTACATATACATTCTGCCGATGGAACGCCACAAAATAATTCTCACAGACAGCCTTTAACTTCTGCCTGAAGTCAACAGCTTCAAAACCGCAAAAAGCTTCACCCGCCAAGATAAATAGATTCAAATCTTCATAAATTTTCAAAAATTGGTGAATGCTCGTTGACCCAATTGCAGCAGATGAAAGTAATACTGATATTCTACTAGTTGTAAGTTGCCAAAGATTCTTCCTTCCTCTCTGAAGAGTTTGTGAAACAAATGTTGTGGCATCTTTCCGGAGTTGATACCATGGGGATCCGCTGCTTGATGCTTCACTGTCATTTCTAACCTCTTCAACTTGATAATTAAATTCCGTGGCAGACGATGGACCAGGAATACCATCTACAGATTTTGTGATGGACCCATTAATTACATGAGAATCATTATCAACTTCTATAGATGATTCAGCTATCAAAGATTCTTCATTAGGAAGAGAGCTGTTGCTTTCTTTCCAGTGCATATTTAGAGAATCATAATCAGAATCCTGCAGAAAAACTAAAATCAGTTACATGAACACGAAAAAGACAAATAACGCAAAGGGAAATGGACATCTTATATGAAAGACAACTAAGAAATAACCCATAAGTGATGAAAATTAATTAAACTAATTAGAATAATGAAATCTAACAATCCAAGATAATTCATTATACCGAGTGGCAGCAGACTTAATAATAGTGACAGCAGGGAAAGCAAACGCATTCATGGAAGGAAGCATAATTGCATAAATTAATATTCAGTATTCAACAAATGTGAGTGAAGATGATTGTCAAAAAAGCTGAAGACAGTTTAAATAGTAAACAAAGCATCAAACTTTTAAAAGTATTAAAAAAGAACTTGGAAAATCAAGAGAAATAGTATTAAGCGGAGCAGAAAATGCAATGAAATTTTCAATAATAAAGAACTTATTTATACCTTGTTATCCATTTGGAAGTTCATGATTTCGTAATAGGAACACATTAACTTGAATAAGACAGCAAGAGTTCTCAACAAACACTGCCTGAATTTAGATTCAGGTATCTGAAGGCATAGATCACTGTAGGTAAGTCTGGCATGAATTGCAAAATGTTACAAACACATATAAAGAAAAGGAGGTATTACATATTCAATGCAGAAACTGCTAAAGTAAATACAAATTTGAAATGGAAAGAAAATAATGTTCCACCAGGAAAGATACCTGTTGTTCTGCAATTGGACTTGTTGATCCTGCAAATTGCAGGTAATTAAGCTACCGCATTCTCAATGAAACAAAGAGAAACAAATAAAGAAAGAAAAAAAAATACTTGAAAACTTAATAATACACATGTACCTCTAATGTAACAGATTTTAGCACAGAATGGGTTTCAGAAAGAACTTCTTGCATAAAGAAGCTTTGAAGCTTCTCAGCAAGGCCGGAGACATCTCCAATTAATGCATAAGCATCAATTACCTGCAAGGCAACAAACGATTTGAAAATAGAAAATATTCCAAAACCAAATAAAGTTAATGTGATAAAAATAAATTTCTGTTACTCTTTGCAATTAATTATTTGAGCTAGATAATAAAAACTGTCTTTCCAAAACAATGTAACACAAAATCTACATTGTTTCAAAAAGTTAAACTTTCAAATCCTTATCCATGTTAGCTATTTTCCTTTGAAGTTACCTTTCCTCTGGGCACTTGATGGATAATGATAAGCAAATAATCAATAGTCAGGATAACTTAAAACAAATTGCTTCAACAGATGACCAGCTACAACAATATCCCCAAGATATAATATGTCCGAAGAGTGATAATTCACAATAGAGTATATCTTAGTTTTGATGCACACTCCACTACGCCGCCTTTTACATCTATTGTTCAGTAAAAACATACTCACACTAATGTTTGTAAAAACTACTGCAAAAAGGCAAGGAAGGATTGAACCGCTTTACTCTGCTATAAAGAAATAGAAAGTTCTCTAACAGATAACATCATCATGATCCAAGGAAATAAAAGAAAATTTCTCACATTTGCACAAGATATTCTGACAAAACCATACTACCCAGAACCTAAGGACACAATGATGAATAAAGCATGCAAACAAAGGCATTAAGTTTCCTTTGGCACAATCTGGAAAATGAAGACGAGTGTACTCCCACCCACAACACGTATAAATGAGATTGTGAAACCATCAAAATTGTGTTTGGTTGAATAAATGTGCACGTGATCAGGATAAATAAGCTTAAAACTGTATTGCTAGAAATTATGATTCTGAAGGCAATAGCCTCGTACTCACTGTTAAGTAGCTTTCCTCCTTGAACTCTTGGCAAACACCTAACAAAAGTGAGTCCAGCTTCTGAAGGGTTCTTCCCAACCAAACCTACAACAATGTGGTGTTGACCACAATTAAAACAAAATAAAAAATTGCTTCAAACAAATCAATGAAAGTTTGATGCAAAATGGATAAAGACCACATCAAAATATGTAGCCTTGATCTTCAAGACACTTAATCAAGATGAATATCTGCTGGTATACAAAACACAATATAGAAAACAGCATTCAAAACACAACATAGAAAACCAAAATGAAAATCATTTTTTTTGAACAATAAGATGATTTAATATCAATGATCACCTCAACTCCTCGGCTCATCTCCTGTATTGCCGAAAGCCCTGAAAAACTATCTAATAGCTGCAAATATTCAGAGAGGACTTGGAAAGCCTGAAAATAATTAGGAATTTAGTAAATTTCTCAAGGAGAAAAATAATATGTTGAAACAATTCATTATTTTATAGATTAAGAAAATTAAAAATGGAAGGTCACACAAAATAAATCACTAAAAAAAAGATATAGATCACCTTGCAATAATTCCCTTCTTCAACAAGGAATTCAAGTGTGGCTTGCATATCCAACGCATGACAGAGGTCAGTTAAGATTGGAAGCATGTCCTAAAATGAAAATGAACAAACTAATAAATCAACGTCTCAAGTGACATAATTTTAAATGATTTCTAACTGAAACGCAAAAATTATAATTCACTGAGTATCCAACTGCAGAAATTTCTGTATATACAAGGACTGAGAAGTCTTCAGTATGATAGGAAGTTATAACATATTACACAAAAAAAAATACAAATGAGATATAGATGGGCAACATGGTACCAAGAGAGCTTGTTTCCTTTTCGAATTGGAATTGACGACGAGATCTCTTGAAACTTCATTCATTGATGATGTTAGATGCCTTCTTCCATTCTACAAGCAAGATTAAACTCTCAAATGAAATCCCAAACCAGCAATTAGGAAGATATCAGAAGTCCTCGGAATAGCATCTTGTTGTCCATTCAGTAAAAAACAACAAAACTACTTACCATGCAAATGACATTTGCAACCTTCAAGTCCTTCTCTAATTCCCTCACCAAATTCATACCCTTCACTGGGTAAAAGCAAGTATAAACATCTCACTTAAAAAGGAATAAAAACACGCAATGTGGACCCTCTCAACAAATTATTCTCACATAATATTCCTTTGACCCATGAAATAAAATTTGAGCAAACATATGGCAATGTCTACAACCAAAAACCTAATATCATAATTAAGTTAAAAACATTCCACGCCAACATGTCAACAATTCCTACACAGAAAGTTTTAAACAAAACTGAAAATAAGAGGCCAATTAGAAAGCAACTAATTAATTCAGAATTTGAGGAAATGAAGAATCAGAGTCCCAATTTCATCATGTTTGATTATATATGAAGACAAAAATTGTTAAACATTTTAACTGTTTGGCTTTTCATTAAAAAGTACAAGGATCTAGAATTTATATTGTTCTTCTTATATTAATATAAAAAAAAAAGATTCAGGGAAAATAACACTCATTCGTTATAGGTGATTCATGCATAAAATATGAATATTTTGAAGGCTTCAAGGCACCAAATGACCTTCCAAAATAAACTAACAGCTGCAACTTCACTAGCCAAAATTCCCCCCACATTCTCCATCAACCAACAAACCCAGTTCTGTAATCAAATCATAAATGAAGAAAACCTCCAGAGAAAAAACAAAAATTTGCAGAACTTGAAGTCATCTCTGTTTGTATAAACTTCATCCAATCAAAATCTTGATAACAAAACTGCTATAGGACCCCACGAAAAACCACAGCATTGCTAAACCACATCGATCCCCGAAAATGTGAGGCCACACCCATGATAATGCATACTTATTGGGGACATTCTGAGGCATAAGCAAACTAACAGTAATATGATAGAGAACATACCCATCACTTCATGATGTTCCATCACATGGTGGGATAAGCGTTCAGCAACTCTATCAAGTTGAGCTAATCTGAGAGCAGCCTTCAAAACAAGTAGCAATCAATCAGGTGCAACAAAATGAAACTTGTGCAATTACAATGCAAAAAAAAAAATTTCATCATGTCCATGCAAAATGCTAAACAATGGCGAACACAATAACCTGAATTGCCCATACACAAACAAAATTATCCAGCCAAAAAAAATGTGCTGATATAAAAACTTCAGAACACATGTGTGAATGCCTTCGAGCTTGTTCTCAGTATCATCCAATTATAGGCCACACCACGAACTTGATTATAGATCAGAATTATGAAATAAGTGCCCAAATATTCATCTTATAAATACAAAGTGGTTTAAGTCGTCATGATAGTATATTGACAGTTAAAATGCATAAGAAAAGGAACCAAAGGATACAATTTCTACAAACAATAATAATAGCTGTTGTAGCAACAATAAGAACCTCGACAAAGATGTGCTCTACAAAGACTACTTTCTCTACCCCATTACACAAATACTTCCCTCTGTGACATCCCATTTATACATCACAAAACCAATAACCAATATTCTAAAAATAAATACATGCTAAAAAGGTAAACAACAAATTTATATTGGTGATAGAACTTACCTGTTTCTCAAAATATGACAACTCATTCTCTTCGGATGGGATATTCTCTAAAATATACCTGATGGGATCAAAGTCCTGCAGAAAGGAATGTCAAATGTAGTTTAATCAATTAACCAGAAAACATTGACATTGTGCAGACAAGATCCATTGTGGAGTCATCCAGTAAATGTGGAAACAGAAACACAACAGAACGAACTTCCACTCTCATAAAATAATTAATAACAACACAATAAAAACAATGATGCAAACAAAAATAGAAATGAGACATATCCAAAGAATTACAGACCTCTTCATAGAATTCTTCTTCTAGTTCTTCTACTAGTTGACCTTGTGGTCTACTTCCATATATTGAGCGTAATTCTTCAGAACTTGATGGTAGACTAAACCGCTGATGAGGAGGCAATCCTGCAAGTGCACGTGCAACAGCTGCTGCTGCAGCAGCTCGAGCAGGAACCTGAACAATGCCACTACTCGCATAAGAACAGAATAAAGTTTGCACAAAATTGACTTGTTTAACACACATTATTCAGCCCTGTGCCCTTGAAAACAATGACAGGAAACAACAGTTTTTTCCATTTAAAATTAAAGAAACTACTTTATTATGTTTTTCATTTTACAAATAAAAAACTTAATCAAGTACAACAGACCCAGTAATATATGCCTCTCCTGGATCTAGATTATCCACAATTTCATAATCACTGGAAACAACCTATTGACTTAATTTCAGAAAGCCATGATGGTCACAACTCACAATGAACCTTATTTCCCTTTTGGTATTATTTCACTCAGAAGATCATCCCTTCAATTGATCAATGCATGTTCGTCCAGCGTATCATGTTTCATAGTTTTTTGCATCACATGTTTTGTAATGATTGATAATGATAGGAAAGTAAACAAACAGATAGATAACATGTCTGTCAAGAAAATTAGCCATTAGTTATGCAAAAATACATAGTGTAAAATACTACGGTTTGCAGAAACAAGCCCCTAATAGTTAATTTCAACTCCAACCTTTATTTTGGATTTCCAACATCGCACCACAAAACCAATCGAAGCTTTCATTTTTGGAAACATTCAATCCAAGACACAAAACAAAGCACACGTTTCATTTTCCTTCTCCATTAGCAACACCAATCATAAAACAAAGTATACAAATCATTTTCTTCTCCAATTCAGCTACATCAAACATTTCACAATCAAAACTCTCACATTACTAACGGCAACAAAAAAAAACAATCACCACGACATCATCAATCTCGCTAACTTCACCAACTTAAAAAACTCCTCCTCAATTCAGTACGTGGCATAGTGAGTCCATCACTTAGTTGCACTAATAAGAATTTGAATGCAATGAATAATAAATAGTAGTTAGATATGATAGCACGATCCAACGATTATAATTCTTGATCTAATCAGTTATTTTATCCATACCCTTCAATCACACGCTCAAAAACGAAAATTCTTCCGCAGTCATTCCCTATTACAGAAAAGAAATTAGGCGAAAAGTGAGGATTAAACCTGAGGACGATCCGAAGTGGAAGGCAAAAGGCCAAGCGATCTAGCGGAGCGAACAGAGCTCAAAATCTTCTCTCCAACTTTGGAAAAATCCATTCCGCCACCTTCTAACAACAGAAATGGAACCAAAAACAAAACTCTCGACCTCTCAAATCCACCGCTACTTACTCCTCCTTCGCTTAAATCTGCATTGAATAGAAATGGGTTGCCGAATAGAAACGGATTCGGCTGCATTTCACTTGTTGCGCTCGAGATCTACCTCCATTTCAATCTTCACGAAGTCGTTTCGGTTGAGATCCGGTGAGACTACTTTGTTGTGATGAACTCTTTGGAACTTCTATTGTTTCGTAGACTTTGGAGTAGCTCCTTTTCTTTTTACACTTTTTCCTTTTTTTTTTTTTTTAAGATAATATTTGTTAAAATAATGCTCATAAGATATGGACATAATTTTACATAAATATAAAGAATATTTAAGTCTAAAAATATTTCTAAAGTATTTATTAACTTTGTTAAGAAGAAGAGAATAAACAAACAATAGATTGTTTTTTGTTCTAATACAATTAAAATTATGCACAATAATATTTTATCTGAAAATTTTAATTGTACTAGAACGCAAAGCCTTAACTTTGTTAGAATTTATTAAAATTTAAATTCAAAATTAAACTTTAAATTCTATATCTGCACAATTTTAATTGTGTTAAAATATGTAGTCATAACAGTGCTAGAATATTATTATTATTATTATTATTATTATTATTATTATTATTATTATTATTATTATTATTATTGTTATTATTATTATTATTATTATTATGTGTGCTAACACAATTAAAATTGCGCATAATAACATCTTATTGCAAAATTTTAATTGTATTAGAACACATAGTTCTAATTATGTCATAATTCATTTAAAATTTAAATTCAAAATTAAAATCTAATTCCTATATCTGCATAATTTTAATTGTGCTAAAACACATAATCATAAATGTACTAGAATTTATTTAAAATTTTAATTAAAACTAAATTCTAAATCTTATTATATTTCTAAATCACGTTATTAATATTGATGTATATATATCCAACACAAAGCAAACCTCACTAATTCTATCAATTCATCATACAATTCAACAAGTGGTAAAGCTGAAGTTATAAGTGCCCATGAGTGAGTTTGTTGTTGTAATTTGGTGGCAAACTTCTGATTATTTTTTATTGCACTTAATAATCTAAGATTAATCCATTTTTTGCTACATTATGCCATTATTAAAGGTTTTTTGACAGCTTAATTTATGTTAATGAAAAATGGCTTGTAGAAGAGGAAGTGGAAGACTTAGGTTTATAAGTGGAGCTGGAGAAACTGAACTTCAACCTCAAAGACACATGTGCAAATTTTTGTTAATTATCGAATAGTCCAACTTCATATGTTAGATTTTTCTGTTATGCAGTGTTCAGTTTTTAAGTTACTCTATCAATTAAACTTGAAGATAAAGAGTGAGCTTTGTAAATTTATTCATATTAATTATTTTTACTTCTTTTTATCAGATTTTTAATTTAGAAATTTTTAATTTTATTTTTTAAAAAAAAATCTTTGAATGACTTTATGGGGAGAATTTGCTAATTTGTTGGAATCTTATGTTAGTGCTGATAAGAATTTTATCATCATGATTCTAACAAGTGTCAAAATCAATCGTTATAATGGTATTTTTTTCTCGAATTACATTATTTATTATAATATCAATATTTTTTATTAATATATTTTTTACTACAAAAAATATAGTATATAAAGATGTATTCATAAATTTGTAATAAAAACATTTGTAATAAATTATTTTTTCATGTAATGTTTACTTATTTATTAATTATTTTAGCATAAATAATTTTATTTAATATAGTTTAACATAAAATAATTTATGTAATACCCCCTTCGTTCCTCAATGATAGACACACTTTTTATATATAGTGTCCTAATATATAGGACACTTTCTTTTTTAAACTCATTTATGATAAACATATTGACATTCTTACATTCATTTATGAAACAAATTTTTTTAATGGTGTTCTTTCCCAGTAAAAACTTTTAAGGACATAATAGTAATAATACATAATTTAACTAACTTTAACCACCACAACTACTAATTTCTTAAAAATCGTAAAAGAAAAACTGTGCCTATTGGGACGGAGGGAGTATTTCAAAACTATTATTATCATAATACACAATAGTCCGTCGCATTACATGGATACTGCTGCTAGTAATATTACTAACATAGAATGCTTATCTTGGTTTGATAAACATTTTAATAAATAATTTAAAAGATTAAAAATACTGAAATAGACATTTTCTATTTCATTTCTGTTGAACAAAGATTAGCTCTAGAAGAGGGTTGAATAGAGCTAATACGACTTTGATTCTTTTGGCGTAATTTTGTCAAAGACTTGGTGGAAATGAGAGAAAGCAACATGGAACATAAGGGATTTAGAGTGGTTCAGTACTAACCTTGCCTACTCTATTACCTTAGTACCTTTACTAAGGATTTTCAATCACTTCACTAAGTGTCATTTTCCAGCTAAGTGAGCACTCTTTACAAATTCACTTTCTAGCTAAGTGAGAACTCTTACATTCACTTTTTAGCTAAGTGAGAATTCTTAAAACCAATTACAAAGTTTACAAAGTTTAGATAGACAACCCTTAGTTGTATAAAGAACAAGAATAAGATATTTAAGCTCAATTAAGTATTTATCTCAAGGTAGATGTTTGGAATAGTTGAAGTGTTGTTCTCTACCATGTTTCTGAGGTTGGACTGACTTTAAATACCATCTCTTGAGGATATAGCCGTTAGACACAAGTTGGGTCACTTTTGGAACCTTAGAAGTAGTGATTTTTGTAGCAGAGTGCTTTTTGGTTGACCAACATACTTCTGGCGACTAATATTTGTCTTTTCTGGTCGACTAACATACTTCTGGTCGACTAACATCAGCTTTGGTCGACTAACTTGGTTCTAGTCAAGGTGACTACTTCCAATGTTGATTTTGGATCTCCTACCCATCAAATTTCTCGAGTAATCTTATTTTTGGTGACTAAAATGTTTGGACCTTTACTTGGTCGACTAAGTTTCCTTTTGGTAAACTAACAATCTTCCCTTTGAGTTCCAACGTTCAAATTCTAATTCATAATGATTATGTAGCAAATCAAGACTGATTTCATAATGATTTGTCAAATAGGATCAGATCTTGTCGACTAACTTCTTCTTGGTCGATTAACTTGACCTCTTTTCACAACTAGCCGTTACGAATGAGTTTTTGACTCACAAACTTAAGTTAGGTCAACTAACCACATCTTAATAGACTAATAATGTTCCTGATCGACTAATATGAGTCTGGTTGACTAAAACATGCACCAATCGAGTAGAAACTGATTCCAGAATGCTTGTTTGAGTTCTTAGTTGCAAGTGGTCGACTAACCTTCATCTTAGTCGAGTAGAGTCATGCCCAGAGTCATTTTTTTAGCATTATCTTGATTTGGTTTCATAATTGACCAACACATCTCCAACCTACATTCTCCAACATCCTTTTGTGGATATTTCTTTGATTTTAACTCCTTTCTAAACCTAAAGCTAATCTTTATCAATTTCATCATTTCACACATTATTAAAACACAATGAGGATGTTAATGTCAATTACCATTGATCCAACAATTCCAAACATCCTCATGATTAGCAAATACCTCCTAATAAAATAAGATAATTATATTTGAGTTATTAGAAAGATCCTACATATATAAGAAAAAGAGCCATATTTTGTAACATTAATAATTATTTTTTTCATAACATTCCATAATTTAGTTTTTGTGTTTTCTAAGTTTTAAATAATAAAAGTCATATCAGCTAAATTAATGAAAATTTTAATTTAAATTAAATTATGAAAAAAATCAGGTAACACTATAAATATTTAAGGAACACAGTAACTGAAGAATATATATGCATATAATACGAAGAGGACAAAATATTTTATCCTTAAAAATAAATATTATTTTGTGACAAACTTATACAATACAAAAATTATGAAAGATCATTTTTTCATGTTATGGTCACTATTATTACAATACGTGGCGGCTAGTTTTGTGCTAAAATATCCATATAAACTAGTTTGGATAAGAGAGCAATTCATTACTATTCTTTTTCAAAAGAATTGTACTCATTGCTTGAACAAAACTAAAGACTCATCATCATATTTTTTAACAAGATTTGCAAAAAGATCAAGAGTTAGAGAGTTTACGGTGAGATCCTCTGATTATACTTTGATGTTTAAGTCAATAAAAGAAGAAAGACATAATTTATTTAGCAGAGTAACTGTAATGCCCCGAAAAAATGTTTATTTTATGTTAGAATAATGTTAGGATAAGTTGGAAGCATGTTTGTATAGAGATATAAGGTCGAAAAATGCTAAGTATAGCAGTCTGCATGAAAATAACGTACGTTAAATTTCACTTAAGCATACATTATTCAATGTATGAATGAATAACGTATGTTATCTTAAGGAATAACGTACGTTATTCCTTCTGCCTTCCCCAGAATCTGGATTTTGTTAACGTACGCTAATTGTTAAAATAGACATACGTTGTCGGGGGTCCGGACATGTCATTAAATGACTTTAAACAACCAAAACCGAGCCATAACTTCCCTCCAACCACTCAAACTCTCTCCAAACCCTCCAACCATCATCCTAGAGTCTTCCAAACATCAAACCTACCAACAAACAGTAGATTAACAACGAATTAACAACAAATCCATCCCCTCATCAATCCCTCCTCTCACTAGGTTTTAAAGTGACGGGAAAGAAGGTAAAATTCTCAATCATGATATAAAATTGATGGAAAATAGCTACATTTGGTAGGGTTTTGATAGGTTTTCATTGCAGTTTATGATTCCATAAGCCTTTAACCTTAAAACATAATATTTGGTGAGATTTAAGAGATTAGGGTTTTAGGGAAGTTTGGGGATTTTGGGGGAAATCAGTAGAGGATGTTAAAATGAGGTACATTGTATGTTAAATGATAGAAAATGTGATTAAATGTGTGTAGGTAACGGTATTCGAGACCCGAATCAAGGATCGGGTGACGGATTGAGTTTTGCAGCCCGAGGTAAGTGCTTTTGCCACTTACTTTAGTAAATTTGTTATGAATGGTTGATTATATGTGTGTGATTTTTTTATGAATGATGGACTATGTATGAGTGGATTGTTTATGCATGAGTTTGGTGTTTTGCTTTGAAGAGTTCTATGTTTGTATGAAAATGGTATGGTTTAAATGTTCTATGTGACATGTAATGGCGGAAATGTGTTCTTAGGAGGATAGTAAGATTGAATTTCAAATATTTGGAATTTGTTAGTAGCATGTTCTTGTGCATTTGGTTGGATGATGACATTAGGTTGGTGAGGGTTATTGAAATGTATTACATTTCATACATGCATGTCATATATACATGTGATGGTCATAATTGTGTGTTCATTAAGGGGTATTGTCAATCGAGCAAAAGCTCAATATAAAAAGGGGTATCGCCAAACGAGCGAGAGCTCAATATGAAAAAAGGGTATTGCTAATCGAGCGAAAGCTCAAATAAGAGGTATTGCCAATCGAGCGAAAGCTCAAATAAGGAGTATTGCCAACCGAGTGAAAGCTCAAATAAGGGGTATTGCCAACTATGGGAGTTAAATCTCTCACGTGCACGTTAAACAAATTGAGTCCTCGGGGCATGCATTGTGTGGTTGCATTAGCATTCTCATAAATGCATTCATTCATTTCTTATCATTGATATTTATGCGAGAAATTTAGAATGTCAAGGGCATGAATGAGTATATGTGTTTATGGAAATTGAATGAGGTAATTGTGTATGGGAATGTGAATATGGATTGAATAGCTTGATGTGTGAGTACAAATGGTGTTTTATATGTGGAATATTGAACATACGAATAAATGTAAGTTTGATGATGGTTGGTGTATGAGTATGAGATATGGAAATGATGTTTGGCGGATTATATTGGTGTCTATGAGTGTTGTTTTGATATTGATTTAGTGTGTTATTTATGTGTTTAATGTTTAAGTGTGATGATTTGTGTGTATAGGAGTTGTATGAGTGCCTTGAAGGTTGTTTGGTATTCTAAGTGTTAAATGGTGTGTGTATGTATGAAGAGAAGACTTAGAATTCGAACATAATGGTTATGGAGGCATGTAACGTATGTTATTTACAGTGTTAACGTACGTTACCACAAAATACCTACGTTAATATTAGCTTAGCATACGTTATTCATAACTACAAGTTAGGGGAAGCATAACGTACGTTACCTAGGGTATAAACCTACGTTATTTTGCCCAGAAAACCTAATTTTGGCCCGAATAACACCCTAAGACATATCCAAGATAAACTAATGTTCCAAGATGTTTTTCCTTAATGTATTAAACACTTATAAGATTATATGTAGGGAATTGTTAGGTACAATATGGCTTCGTGTTACGCAGACACACCCGTATTGGCCGAAGGTTCCCATGCGCATTCGGCATAACAACTATAAGGATTCACTTGCTGAGTATTGTATATACTCACCTTTATTTTGTTGTGTAAATGTGTGCAAAGCAACAGTAGTCGGCGCTGGGACATTCTTTTGGCGGAGCTCGAGCGTGTGATACCTTACGGATAGGTTGGCTCCTAGTGGTTTTGGAGATTTACACCTTTTGCATTTTGTATAGCCATACACATGTTAGTATAGGCTTTTGGCACTTGCATTAGTTTAAACCGAAAACCATATGCTTCCGCATACTTTGACACTTCTTTTGCATTGGGTTGGTTTAATGAAATGCATGTTGCCACTCTTTACATATATATATATATATATATATATATATGTATGTATGTATATATATATATATA
>CANYCX010930548.1:0-11069 GCA_948193385.1 Breynia disticha f. nivosa | reverse complement strand
CATCATGAACCACATGAAAAGAAGTTATGTAAGCAATGGAGCATTTTGTTTAGCAGAAGAATATGTTTTAACAAATGAAGCAAGCAGGACAAGTTTACATATGAATAAACTTTCCAGAATTATTAAGCATTATTCAACTTCAACCAACTTTTGTATTGTAGAATGCAAGTGACAATAAAACAAGCCTGGATAGACAAGAACCAAACTAAGGAACCCAATGGAGCATTTTGTTTAGCAGAAGAATATGTTTTAACAAATGAAGCAAGCAGGACAAGTTTACATATGAATAAACATTCCAGAATTATTAAGCACTATTCAACTTCAACCAACTTTTGTATTATAGAATGCAAGTGACAATAAAACAAGCCTGGATAGACAAGAACCAACCTAAGGAACCCAAAATCACTTACATTTGAAAGCAAGGAAACTGCAGAGAAGAACAATGAGAAAAGACAAGAAATTTCTTCAAGATTGACATCATAGAATTGGATGAACAAAAAAAATGTCCTTCACAGTTTAGATAAAACATGAGAGATTAGATAAAATTTTATGGATGAGAAGAAAAAAGTATGTACACCTTAATGCTTTAACCTGTAGATTTTGATATATACAACTCAAAAGGAAAATAATTTACCATACATTTGAATTATTCCGGATGAGTCTGACATTAACATTTAGTGAGATAAATCAATGAAAAAGCATGTATACTGTCATTAAAAGATGTCGACAACACGAATAAAAGATGCAAACTCGTAACAGAATAGAGACCACAAACAGCAGCCTAGGAGTCCCGCACAGTGAAAGAAAACTTTCCCATTGGTTCAATAAAAGTTGAAATAACCAGATTGTGCATAAATAAGAGTTCAAGAGATAGGACAACAGAGAATGGGTTACTAAAACAAAACGAAGGCATCAAGGCTGACAAAATAGAAAGAAATCAAATATGAATTGCTCTAGTTTTAATCCCATCGTAAATCTATAGAAAGAAGGAATTTTCTTTTTTGAAAGATGGCAACTGCAGTAATGCAAAATCAATAAGCATATATTAAGATCATTACACTACCTTGTCAAAATATCACTCATAAGGTAAAGGAAGTATCCAACATGTTGTCCTTCTCAACGCCATTTGCGACTTATTTAGAAAATCTAAACTATACATATGCACACACACCTGAAAACCAAATAAAAGAGTTCAGGACCAAAGCAAGAAGCAGTTATTAATGTATTTGACCAATGAATTACGTTGCGAAAAATCAGAAGCATGGAATAAGGATATAAATAAGTCATGCAAATCGACAAAGATGTGTAGCATCTTTACAGCTTAAAGAAGTTTCATTTTATCGCAAACTAAGCACTTCTAACATTTCTACCCATATTTAACGTAAGAAAGACTAAAAGTATTTCAATTAAAGACTCGATCGATATGAAAAACTTACCACTCCCAATCTTCAATTACAAAATTACAAAGAATACCGAGGAATAATCATTGAAACATCAATCACAAGGATAACAATCAGAAGGGACTCGGTATACATTGAAATTGCAAAGGAATCAATGATTTCAATAGAGAAATCAATGGGAAATGGAAAACCCAAAACCTAAAAACAGATAAAATGTGGAAGAGAAAAAGAATCTCTAACTAGAAACTGAAGTTTGAGAGATTGAAGCGAGAGAGAGTTACCAAATGAAAAGATATCGTGTTTTCAGCAGTCATTTTGGTCGTCGCCTTGTGTTGTGTGTGGTGGTGCACCAGTAAAAAAACTTACATAGCCCCATATAATAGGAATTCTCGCCGGCGCGGTTGGCACCGGCCTACATCCGTCTCTGGTCAGAATTGTGTGTTTTTTTGAAGGTTAGAGAATCGTGTCTAGGAGTTCTGATTTGGGAAGTGTTATGACAGATATATAGGTGTTGTGGAGAAGATTCAAACGGTCGAAATTATCACTCACTACGCTCTCATTCTAACGGCTATTTTCTTCCATCTTGTGATTGGAGAATTTGAAACCATGCCTGCTGGTGGTAACCGTCTTAGGCGGATTGGAGACGAGGAGAATGAAGGGAACTTATGGGTATTTCATTTACAATTACGCAGCTCTCAGGTGGAAATCGTTTTAACTTCATAAAACCCAATTGGGCTTTGTGGAGGTTAAGGTTAGGATGGCCAGGCTAAGGTTGGGTATTTTTATAATGGATAATTACACCCCATTATTCTTTCTTAAAAACTTTGCATGTTTTTTATTTTTTATTTCATATGTGTCTTCCGAATTACAGTGGGCTTTTAAAAATTGTCGCTTATACGGTGTCAGAGTTCCTTTTGTTTTAGCCTGCTTTGGTCAGCCTTTTGTTGAGCCCATTGTTCTTTTTTATACGACATCGTTTTTGTATATCTTATCTACTTTCATGCATGTTTTAATTTTGAAATTCTTCCCGCTTCGAAAATCGCGCCCATTGATTACTTTTGTTTCCCACGCACATGCACCGCCGTTTCGTGAATAAGACGCTAACAATTGCGTCTTTTCATTTCTTGTTCTTTCACATCTCTTCATTTGTTATGTTCATTTCTCTTTCTTCATCTTACTTCTCTCTCTACTCATCTTTTCTTTTCTTCTGTTTTCTTCTTTCTTTGACTTGTTTCTCTGCTATAAGTGCTCTTGTTGTTTATCTGTTAATCTCTCTTTCGTTCTTTCTTCGTTTTTAATGGCTAAAACTCGACAACAACACCTTAATACCACTTCTGAAATCATGAAAAAACTCGACTATAATTCAAAATCTGCTAAAAACAATAAGACATCACCATCTTCCTCGCGTCAAACAGTTAAGAGTAGATCTGTTTCTTCATTCTTTTTGTTTTTTCCATTTTTTTTATTTTGTGTGTTAACATTTATCTGTTGTTTTTGTAGCGGAAACGTACTAGGATGCCCTCGGTTTCAAAGTCCCCTAGTGTTTCTAAAACTTCTAAAGTTCTTTCTCGCCTTGTGTTTTTTCATTTATGTCGTCTTGTTTATTTGTTCATTTTTTCTTTGTTTTACCATGTTTAATCGTTGTTTATATTTCAGGCTATCCCATCTACGAGTGTTGGTAATGATGAAAACTCGTTTGAAAGCGAGTTTAAGCAACAAGTTGAGGTCGATTCTGATTCTGAAAGATCATACCGCGTTGAGGTGAGATATTTAGATTTTATTTTTAGTCTGGTTGATTTTAATATGATTCTGTTCCTTTTTTTTTAGGTTTCAAAACTGAAGAAATCTAAATCTGTTCGTTCTGAGGTGGATGTAAGTTACTTTCATTTTTTTTGTATTTTTTTGTTTTATTGTTTATTTTTTAACTTTTTGTTCCTTCTTGAACAGGTTCCAAATTTTTTTCCCCATGTAAAGGTTTACATTTTTCTAATCAACGTTTTCCTAAATGTTTTTCCCTATAAATTTTTGTGTTATTCTAATGTTTTTTTTGTTTCGTTTTCAACATGTGTTTTTATTTATATTATATATTAGTTTATATTTTCTGTTACTATGTTTGATCTTATCGATCTAAATTGTTTTCCATTTTTTTTGTCACATTTCTTTATAATGAAAATACATTTCAGTTTTCAAGTTTAATATACAATGTTTTAAGTAATATTATCCTTTGTCTTTTTTAATTAATTATATTTTATATTTTATAATTCATTTTTAAATATGTAACCTGGTTTTTATTATTGTATTTAAAACTTAGTATAATCTTTTTCATATATGAAATACAACTTTTTAAATCGTTCAATTTTTACATAAATATACTGTCTGTTATTTTTCCTCAACAAAACAATAATTTCTTAGCCAAATATTGAGGTATTTTTTTAAAAAAAATTTATGCGATTTTGAATATTTTTTTGAATTTTAAGTATTCTGAATACTCTGTTTAAAATATGCTTTTTTTGTGTTTTTTATTTATTTTTTATGAGTGCATGTTTTTTGATGTCTTATTCTTAATTTACCAATCGGTATATTTACTCCCTAATGATTTTAATGTTTATTTTTTATATTTCGTATTTTTTCCAGTATATTTTTAAAAACGTATTCTTAATATAAACTTTTTTTTGGAGTATACATGTATGGCGTATAATTATGTCATTTTAAATTGTTTTCATTTTTTTTGTTTACGTAATAGTACAATAACTGGTAAAATTACTTTTTATAATATAAACATTTACCATTTTTTAATATATTAATTTGACTTTTAAGATTAATTTATTATTGTTATGATTATTGTGAATTGGTTAATTTTTATTTCTTTTTTTGGTTTTCATAAGCTTTTTAAAATGTTATTTCTAAATTGTTTTTTTCTTCAATGTTTTGTTTTCTGAAATATATACTGATTATAAACATAGGCATTTTTAAATGTGTTGAAGTTTTGATTGTTTTTGTTTCGGTTAGTTTTAAAATGTATATTGTAAACTATGTGTAAACTTTTGAGTTTTGCACGTTAGTTTTAAATTTTTTTGTAATCCTTGGTTTGTGTTGATTTAATGTAAACTTAAAATAAAGTTCTGCCATATTTTGTAGGTTATTTTAGTATCATTATTATTATTTTTTTCCCTGAGTTTATTTGTTTCGTTGTAGACTGAGTAGTTTCTTTCTTTTTTTTCAATTTTAAATATGAACATGTGCTATGTTTTATTTACACGTTATTTTTATGTTTTTCTTCTCCTTTTTGCATGCATATATGTAATCTTGTTAAATTTAATTTTGTTTTATTTTTTGTTTTTATGATGTTTACTGAGTATAAACGAATTATTCTGAGTGTTTGAATTTCTTTTTTATTTGTATTGTAAACTTAATAAAAACATGTGTTTTGTTTTTAGGACACATTAATATAGTGTGTTTTTTTTGAAAGATAATATTACTTCTGCATTAATTTTTTCGTGTTTTTAATTATTGATTGAAAATATCTTCTCTTTTTGTTGGTGTTTTTATTTTTCTGGAATTATTTTTCCTCTTAATTTTGTCGTTAATTTAATAAAAACTTAATATAAAGTTATGTTATTTTTGATAATTGTATAAAGTTCTAAGTTTTAGAAGTGGTTATCGTGTATATTGTATTCTTTGTATAGACTTTTTTTTTAGATTATCGATTTTTATTTTTGAATTACATTTTTTTTGTATTTTATTTTGGTTTATTGTAAACTTAATATAAACATGTGCCATTTTTAATTCATTTTAACTTGATTTTTAGAATTAATTAATTATTTTGTTATGTTTGTTGTAAACTGAGTTAATGTTTTTTTTTGGTTTTCATGTGTTTTTTTAGTGTTTTTTAAATGTTTTTTCTTTAATGTTTTGTTTATTGAAATATATACTGATTATAAACGTAGTCATTTTTTAAAATGTGATGAAGTTTCTGTTTGTTTTTTATTTTGGTTAGTTTTTTAAATAAATATTGTAATATATGTATAAACTTTTTTTTGAGTTTTTGGTATGAAAATTTTATATTTATTTTTGTTACTCTGGGTTTTTGTTAATTTAATGTAAACTTAATATAAACATGTGCCATGTTTATGAAATATTAGCTTGTTTTTTTAAATTTAATTAGTTATTGTTATGTCTGTTGTAAGCTGAGTTAATTTTTGTTTTTTTTTGTTTTTTCGTGAGCTTTTTTAATGTTATTTGTACTTGTTTTTCTTCATTGTTTCGTTTTTTAAATATATACTGATTGTAAACACTTGTATTTTTTAATGCGATGAAGTTTCTGATTTTATTTTGTTTACGGTTAGTTTTTAAATTTTTTTTGTAATCTATGTATCAACTTTTGAGTTTTGTATGTTTTTTATTTTCTTGGTACCTTGGGTTTTTTGTTTTATTTAACGTAAACTTAACATATTGTTGAACACTGAGTATCAACTAATGTTTTTTTTGTACATTATATGTAGGATTGGGGTTTCTATTTTGAACCATATCACCATTTTTCTTCCCATATTGTCTATGACCCTGTCGATTTAGCTCTTTTGACGATTAAAAATATTTTGAGTCCGAGTCAGCTTGGAATGTTTAGGAAGTCAATTTTTGGGAAGTTTTTAGAGCTTAAGCCTGTTAGCATACACGTGCAGCTTATTCATAATTTACTTCTTCGTGAAGTAAAACAACCAAATCTTCATGAGCTATGGATAGGTCATAAGAAGAAATTTTTGAGGTTTGGTATTGGTGAGTTCGGGTTAATAGCTGGTTTAGATGTCGACAATGTTGCTTCTAAAACTAGGTTTGCTACTAATCTTGGTTTTAAACATAGATATTTTCCTAACCTCAATAAGGTTAGTAGAGAGATAGTTGGTCAGGTTTTTCGTATTGGACGATTTGATTCTGATGATGATGCTTTCAAGTTGGCCATTCTGTATGTCATTCATTTTTTCTTATTGACGAATGTGCCTGTAAAGCTTGTCCCAGATATAGATTTTGATTTGATTGATTCTGGTATGTTTGAAAAGTACTCATGGGGTAGGGAGAGCTTTCTTTTCACTATATCATCACTTAAAAACAAGTTGTCTGCTAGGAAAAAGAGTTTTGTTAGAGCAAAGCTGAAAAAACAAGACTTTTATAGGTTGAATGAATGTCCTTATATTTTCCAGTTGTGGTTTTATGAGGCATGTCCTTTTTTGTCGATTATTTTGCTGATAAATATGGTGATATGGTTCCTCGCATGCTATGTTGGAGTTGCAGTTCTAATGCTAATTCTAATGTGTTGAAAGATTATCTCTTTTCTCATGAACATGATATGGTAAGTTTAAAAATTTTGTTTTTTTATGTTTTCTTGTGTTGTTATTGTAATTTGTTTGTTTGTTTTTTGCAGTTGGGTTTGTGGAATGTTTTTCCTGATGTTAAGGAGTTTGAGATGTTCAACTTGTACATTTTTTTTTCTTCTAAGAATAGTGAGTCTTACGATGTTGTTGAAAATTTAGCTACTCCAAGGAAAGAAGTTTTTAATGTTGATGAGTTTGTTAGACAAGTTGCTGAGTTGTCAAGAAAACACGATTTGTTGCATGATGAGTTGGGTAGCCTAAGAAGTTTTGTAGAAAGTTGCGTCGGGAAGTTTACTTTGGATTTTGAAAAAGTTTTTGTAATTCTGTCGTCGATGGGGAGTGATCGCAATGACAAAAGAGGCGATGATGATTCTTCATCTGGTGGTGGTCGTCGAAGGGATAATAACAAAAATGGAGGAATGGACGATGGTTCTAAGGGTAGTGGTATGGTCGATACAAGTGCAAAATCTGGAGGCATTGATTTTGATGCTAGTGGACATGTGTCTGACGATGTCCCAGAAAGTGTAGATCGGCGTGATCAGTTGTCTGTGAAGAAAGTTGATAATTCACTGGCTATAATGAAACATGTTCATTTTGATATTCCTTCATTTGATTTGAAGGTATTTTTTCATTTTTGTTTAATAATGTTAAATGTTGTTATTAATTATTTTTTTAATGTTTTGTTTTGTAATGTTTCTGATAAGCTATTGAACGATCAGTGTGAGAATAATATGGATGCTGAAGTTGTCTTGGAGGAGGTAATTATTTTGTACTGTTTATAAATACTTAATATAAACTGTAGTGTTGTTTTATTTTTTAAAAATTTTTTTAACTATTTTGTTTTTTTAGTGCAATAAGGATTTGAAGATGACAGATTTTAAGGATTGTAACGAGCAGGTATAATTTTTTCGGTTTCTTTATGAAAGGTTTTTTTTTTAATTTTGTTTTGATGATTTATTTTATTTTTTTTAAGCCAAATCATTTTTCGAAGTCCTCAAATGCTGAAGTTGTTAATGAAACTGTGAAGAGTTCTCCTATCGGCACAATTACTGTGTTTGAAGAGGTATGTTTTTTTTTCCTTTTTTTGTCTTTTTATTGAATTGTGTGATTTTTGATAATTTTTTTTAATTTTTTAGGTTATTGAAGCTGTAGATTCGGTCGAAAGGGAATTTTTGAAAAAATAGGTAATTTTTTCTAAAAGTAAATTTTATAATTAAATTGTAAAATTTGTTATAAAATATTAATTTTTTAATGAGGATGTTATTTAGCTGATATAAACTTAGTATAAACTTAATATATTTTTTTAGTATATGTTAGGATTATTTTTTGGACGTATTTTTTACCCCATAATGTTGTGTTGAATTTAACATAAACTTAATATGATCTAGTTTTATTTTTTTACCGTCTAAAGTTCCTTGTTTTTTAGACGGGTTCTTTTTATGTACATTGTAATTCTTGTGTTGACTTTTCTTGAGTTTTTTTATACGTTTGATTTATTTGTATTTTTTTTTGTTTTTCTCAATTTTGCGTTTAATTAAATATAAAATTATTATAATCTTTTCACATTTTTTTAAAAATGTGATAATGTTTTTGATTTTTGTTTTCAGTGAGTTTTTAAATGTATATTATAATTTATACATAAAATTTTGGAGTTTACATGTTTGTAATTGTTTTATGGTTTTGTTTTGATTTAATGCAACTTAATATAAACTGGTGGTATATTTTTTGGCATTTTAGTTTGATTATTAATATATATTTGTGGCTTTTTTTTATTCCAAGATTTTTGAACTCTTTTTTTAAGTTTTTTTCTTTTAGATAAATTCGATTGTTAGAATTTTTTTCATATGAATATTAATTTCTTATAAACCTTTTTAAATGTTGCGTTTAATTTTATAATTTTTTTGTTTTTGATTTTTTTCGGTAGCATAGACTTTTTATTAATAGTTGTTTTGAATGAATTTTTTATTTTTTTTTAATTTTATACTTGTTATAATAATCTTATTTTTTTTGTTTATGTTTTTTTAATTTGTTTTTTCTGTGGTTGTGATAATATAAATATCAACGTTCTCCTTATATTGAAGTATTTTTTTCTTGCTTTTTTATGCACTTATGCAGAAAGGTTTTAAACTGATTTGTGGTTTATGTCCACTGGACAACTATTTGGGATTTGATCGTGCTATTAATCGAGATGATGAGTTTGAAAGCTGGTTGGCCGATGGTTTGAAATTAAGAAATAAGTCAGTTTTTTTTAAAGATATTTTTTCAAGTTATTAATTTACATCATGTATGCATTTGTAGGACTTTATTTTTTTTTTGTCCAGGAGGAAAATGTACTCGGAAGAACATGATACTGTCGATCCTCCATTTCGCTTTGGAATTGTCAACATTCTAAGCAAATAATGGTTCTACAAACTGAATAAAGTTGGTGAATTACTGGATTGCTCTGTGAGTATATTTTCTTTTGTAGTTTGTTTTCTTTTTAGCATTTTTTAATGTTGTTATTGATTTTCTTTGTTTTCTTTTGCAGCATATTGATGTCCTTTTTTACTATCTTCATAAGAAGGGAATATATGATGCTCTAAATGTCCATGTTAAGTTCACAACAACTGATGTTTTCTTTGACCAGTCAATTCAATCATTCCATAAGTCTTTTCTGAGAAAAATGGATTTGTCATTGATTGAACCTATGCATCCTCTTTCTAGGTATATGTTAGGTTAAAAAATTAGATGTGGGTTGGGTTGGAGTCTTATTGACTTTGTGTTATGCCCTGTTTTTATCCCATCAAAGTTGTTGGTATCTCAAACTGGTCATTGGTTATTAGTTATGTTGAGTATCAAACAAAGATGTCTCTTCACATATGATTCTTTAAGGTCTCCTAGGCATGATAGAATTGTTCTAGGTGCTAGGTGTTTTGGAAGCATATTCTACTGTGCTTCCATATTTCTTTCATCATTTGGGATTGTTAAGTCAGAGAAAAGACATAGATTATAATTCTGCTCCTTATGCAATATCATTACCCACCGATGTTTTTGCTGTCAAGCATGTTGATGATCTGCCGTTGCAATTAAATTGGTAGGGTGTAATATTTTTTTTTATTTTTTTTGGTTTATATGTAGTTTATGTTGATATAACTGTTATTGTTTTTTTTATGTTTTTTTTGTAGTGATTGTGGGTTGTTTTGTATTTCATTTGCGGAATATTTTGTTGCTGGAAAACAAATACCAAAACTGAATTTTAATGTTGCAAATCATCGACATAGGCTGGCTTCTCTGCTATACAGACATGGGATAAGGAAGGAGGTGGATGAAATAGAAAGTGATGATGAAAATTTTTCTAGACATGTGTAATCAAACTGGTAGACATATTGAGATGTTCGGATATTATCTCTACTTTTTTGTTGTTGTTAGATGGATTTTAAAGGACAGTGATGTGAACTTTTATTTTGTTTTGTGATGAATACTTTGTAATTTTCTTGGGTTATTTTGGAATATACTCTGCGAACTTTTAAAGGACAGTGATGCGAACTTTTATTTTGTCTCTAGTGATTTGTCTTATTTCTATATTTTTGTTGTTTTCTTGAAGCTGAAGGTGTTGTCCTTTTTCTCATCCATTTTTATTATGGTAAGTTTATGTTTGGTTGTCTTTTTAAATATATATATGACTATTTTTTGTGGTATATTTTAACATTTTTTATTGTGTTTGTCTTTGTTTTTCATCAACCTCATTGTGTTTCAAAGGTTAGTAATTCTTGCGTTAATTTATTATTTTTTTTTCATTTTTATTTTCTACAATGTTTACTAATTTTTGATTTTATTTTTTTTGTGTATGTTAAATCGATGTTTTTTTTTCTTTTTCTGGATAGGATTCGAGGTAAGCAAAAAGGTATGTTTTATTTGTATAAACTAATTTGAAACTTGTCAAGTAATATTCAATTAACATACAAGAATCTGGACAAATCATTATATTTATGTTGTTTATTACCTTTTATTTTTATTATTTTATTTTGGATATGTGTTTTTTTTGCAAATTCTGTAATTTGTTTTTGGTGTGTTTTGTTAATTTTGAATAAACAAATCATAAACTGAATATCAACCAACATGTTTTTCATGTATTATGTAAATAACTAAAACATAGTCTAAATATAAATCAACATGTTTTTCTTGCAATATGTAAGTAACTAATTGTTTTTCTTCCTCGGTGGTATGTTCTTGCATGTTGTTCGTTTGTGGCCTTCTTGTTTGCAAAAACCACATTTGTGACGTTTTTTTGTTTCATGTTTTCCTTCAAATCTCCTTTTCTTTG